>JANSTS010014797.1:0-100031 GCA_026546915.1 Sylvicola fuscatus
GTTCAACAACTTTGTCGGTTGTTTCCGAAACCAATGGCTTCTTTTCTTCAAGAGATGGCTTAACCAAAATATCTGTAGTGACAAGACTGACAGGAGATTTTGGTTTAAATGAACCTGATTGCTTAGAAGTAGGAGACTCTGGCTCAGACGCATCCGATTGTAAATCTTTCGTGTGCTCAACAACTTTGTCTGTGGTTTCTAAAACTAATTGCTTCTTTTCCACAAAAGTCGATTTAGCTAAAATTTCTGTAGTGACAGGACTGACGGGAGATTTTATTTTCAAGTCATCTGGTTGCTTTGAAATAGCAGACTTAATGGCAGATTCATCAGACTCTTCTAGAAGGTTAACTATGTTTGATTCGATTGTTTTTTTCGCTGTTTCAAATGTCATAGTTTTGCTATCTTCAACAGTCGATTTAGACAAAGTTTCTTTAGTAACTACACTGACGAGAGATATTGTTTTAGGTCCAGAGACATAAGACGCATCTAACGGTGACTCTATTTTTAGTTCGGAAATTTTGTCAGTGGTTTCTTTAGTCAAAGGCTTATTTTCATCTATAGGCGGCTCAGTGAAAATGCCTCTTCTGACAAGAGTTGGAGATTTTGGTTTGAATGAATCTGGTTGCTTAGAAGAAGGAGACTCTGGATCAGACTTATTAGACGTTGCAAATAATGGTTTATTTTCTTTTATTGTCATTTTTAAGAAAATATTTGTAGAGTCCACACTATCGGGAGTTGATTTTGACGTTTCAGACACTGGACTTAAATCTGATGAAATACTCTTTAGTTTAGTTAATTCGACAATTTTGTCAGATGTTTGTAAATTCAATTGCTTCCTTTCTTCAACAGACATAATGTCTTTAGTGACAAGAGTGACGGAAGACTTTGATTTCATGGAATCTGATGAGAACACATTTTTTGATTCTTTTGGCGTAGGTTTGATTTCATCATCTAATTTAGATTTCGATGCGAAATGAATTTCTGAATTAATAAAATTTGATGTCTTTTGTATTGTTTTTGTGACATTTGTGGATAATTCTTGGAGAGAACCTTTGCTAGTTTTGTATTCAGTATTTGAATCAATATTTAAATTATGTGAGTGGCGGAGATTATCTAACGTCGTAGACCTGGAAGGTTCATCAACAATCATATCAGCAGTTGCCTTGACTTTCGTTGTAGGGAAATCATTTTTTTTGGTGAACTCTTCGTGGTCTGTTAAGATTTCATTAACAGGAGAAGCAAGGAAAAAGGATGTTTGGTCAACCTTTTCTGTTAACTTTTCATCAACAGAGAAAGTTTGGGTTTCACGGAGTGGATCCACCTTAATAACCTCTGAACGAATGGGCTCTTTAATGGTATCAATTACTTTGTTTCCAAGCAAACTTTCATCTACACATTCACCCATTTGATCAGCTTCCTCATCCGAATCGGTTAATTGTGGAACAGTTTTTTTCACACATCTTACTTCACAAATAGGTTCGCGAATCTCGTGTGGGCTCAGTTCGTCATTATCTTGGGTCGCTTGTAGTGAGTTATCGAGTGCGATTTTTGAGTAGATTTCTTTGATATAGCTGTCAATCTTTGCATCTTCCTCAGAAGGACATGGAATAATATGAGCTTCAATGGACTTTAAAGTATCAGCGCTGCAGGTAGCCGGTATTCTAACGGTGGTAGCGCTCTTTTTATGAGATGCACTATCATTTGCGATTCGTTTTTCAATATTTTTGATGACTTCCTGTATAGGAGGTATGGGTTCTGTTGCAATACTATCCTGGGTTTCTTTAGCCGACTTTGACACGTCAATAGTGTCCATTATCTCACTACTAGCTGTTTTAGCTGGCAATGTTACATGTTTTACATTTTCAATAGTCTTTTTCGGCGATTGAACAATTTTGCTGGCATTCTTTTCAATCATTTTTATTTTAGCTTTGACATCCCCAGATCCCCGCCTCTGCTCCAAGATTTCTTCGTCTTTAATTAAAGCAATGCTGTGGCTTATGTTTGATTTGGATGACAATGAGTCTAGGGGACTGGACGATGCATCTTTTACCTCCACCTTATCAGTTAGTGTAGCTGCCTCTGATGTATCAACTACAGATACGGCATCATCAAACTCCACCGGACTGGTACCGACGTGCAGATAATGGGTCTCATCTTGCAGCGTCAACGGCATCGTGTTCGAATCGTACTCATCTGGCTGGATCGGACTAAGTCCGGCATCCGTCAATTCCATTTCTTCAATTTCAATATCAAAGGCTGTATCTGAAATGATGCCAAGTTTATCTTTGTTGACGCCACTTTGGTTTCCAGATGTCAGATCAATCGGACTAGTGGCTGTCTCCGTAAAAGTACCACGTGTTATTGAGATGCCTGTATCAGACATGCCGTGATGGGAGACACTGTGCTCTGAGGCAGGTGACTCGCTGGTTGAATCATAGCTCTCATACAATCGAACTGACTTCTTCTTCGAAAATACGACCATATCATCACCACGTCGCTGCTCTTTAACAGTTGTGGGCACAGAATCGGTGCCACTGTCGCCAGTGGAACGGTATGTGGTTGCTTTTGGCTTGCGCTTACCAGTCTCATGTACCTCAGCTGAAATAAAGTCGTCATCATTGTCACCGCCGCTACCACTGAAGACGTGGTGACGTTTGGACGAGGAGTGGGATGACGACGACGTTGACGATGTGGTGACGCTGATGTGAGATTGGGAGCTAATTGATATCTCAACATCTTTAGTACCATAGAGGGTCAGATGGCTCTCAGTCACCGCCGATGTATCATTGGTTTTTATCTCTTTGCGGCCGATCACCAGCTTCAGTGATGGCGAATCTGTACGAATGGACAGCGATTTAGGGGCTGCTATTTCCGGTGACTCAGTCAAATCACCATCACCGGACATTGGTGACGTGCCACGATTTTGATTCGCTGCATTTGTGGAAGCCTTTGACGGCTTAACGCTGCTAATGGACTGGGTCGTGTCAAATCTTAGTTTAAGGTCTAGGTCTTTGCGGTTAGCTGGCTTTGATGGCTTCTTAAACGAAGACGGCGACGTTGCCTGGTCTTTAGTCGAAATGACCTGTTTCGGACCTTTTTTTTCAGCACCGGACTCAGATGACTTGTTACTGGCCAAATCAAAATCTTCAGACAATGCGATATACTTTGATTCGTAGGTAGTATTTTTACTGGTAAAAAACTGGTTAATTGTGTCGGTTTCGTTAAGTTTGCGCTGTATATGCTCCACACAGTCCTCGTAGACGACATCTCCAAAGGCATCCGTATCAATTGAACCATCATCAGGGCAAGAGGTAACGTCATCTGGGCGGCCGCCGATTTTTTTTTTTTTGAATTTTGACCGTTAGATTCGCATAGTTTTTTGTTTAAGATTTATTGATTGAGAGTACGAACGGAGGTTGTTGAGTATTATAGCAAGATAAATTTTTTGGTATTGTTTTATGGGGAAGAGTATTTTTGTAGATATTTGGTAATTTTGTATCCCGCAAAATGGAGAGGTGGATGCAGCGTGCAATAATAAGTAATTGACAAGAAAAAGAGATTAATTTTGTTTTATACTTATTATAATTGCCTATAAAAACCAATTATACAATGAACAATGGTTGAGCTGTTTTATGACAACTATTGCATATATCCATATGCAATTGGCCTAAGCATATACATAAATATGTATTCGTATTATATATTGAAGATAAATATGTTTTTTATGTTAAAAATGGGAGAGAATTAGGTGGTTGATTATTGGTTGGTGTAGTGTTGGTGCGATGCATTAGGATTTTGTAGGAAGGATAATAATTGATATTATCAGCATATACAAACATATATTGATGTATAAAAAATATGATTTAACCAAGAAAATGGAAACTAAAAATGTAGATTTAGTTTTGGTGGACGGGAGAGGCTGACAGAATTTCGACATTTTTCAGTTCTTTGGGGCGGTTTGTCTTTGGCACACCGTTTCATTTAATATATGATGTCATGGAGATATTTAATGTTCTAACTTCAAGGCGTTTGCAGAGCAAATGCCTTATTACAATTGTCGCAATGTTCGCCACTTACGGGCGAACTCACAATTAATGTGAAAAAACCATTTCTTCATACCATTTATTGTTTATAAGTCGTGAAAAGGTAATTAGCACGCCAATAACCTAATTATAAAGTAATCATTTTATGCATAAACGTGTTTTTCTATTAATGTAACGGAAAAAAATTGTAAATATTTGATACTAAAACAAATTATTTAACGACATATGATTCATATAGGTAAAATATGTTTGCAAAAGAAATCCTCTATTCCTACAATTATAAATCTAATTTAAATTAACGCATAATTCTATTTATGTATAAAGAAAGTTGATCATTTGTTTGAAATAGGATCCTTAAAAGTAAAATTTGACGATTCTATTATAAAAAAAAAAAAAACTAAATTGTAACATTTAAAAAAAGTTATATAATTTTGGTATGCTACTGATTATTGAAAAAGGCGCATAAATAATTAAAACTTGTCACACTTTGAGTGTACTGTTCACAATATGAGTTATAAACAAACAAACAAACAAACAAACGAACAATGATTTTCAAACAAAAAAGTAGAAGAAGAGAAAAAAACGGAAAATTTGCAAAAACAAACGCCAAATACTATATTTGAGTTACAACTTACTCAATTTATAGTCGCTGCAAATTAAAACTGATTTTTATTTTTTTTTTGTATCAAATCCATATTTTTTTAAGTCATTGTAAATAGCAAAACATAAAAACCAAATATAAACATGTGTTAAATTGTTTTAATGTATTGGTAAAAATTATGGGAATAAAACAATTAAAAATCATAATATTGTGCTTCTATATATCCTGATTTTCGAAAAAATGTGGAAGCTGGCAACAACAAAGAGTATATTTAGTCAATATTGTAGGCAATCCGAATTGAGTTTTTTCATAATTAATTGAATAGTTAAATTGTGACGTTTGTATCTGGTATACATGTAAGTCAGTTAAACTGTTGCATCGGAAAGTGACGATAGCAGACAACTAGAGGTTAGGGTAGTTTGGCAAACAAAAATAGAATATGCCATGACATCATATATTATACAAATAATCACACATTAATTAATTGACAAAGATTTTAATTGATATTCAGATATTTAAATATATTAGAAATAATATCTAATTTTTGGTGTATTTGAATGCAGTCGCGTATATTCCGTATAAGTGTGATTTTGTTAAGTTTTACACCTCCCATACATGATCATATCAATTTTAAATATATTTATATACATATGAATGGGTAAATTAGAATTTTTTTTCTTTACATAAAATTCTAAATAAAAACTAACAAATTAGATAATAACAAGCCATGATGGATAAATGCGTATACAAATTGAGAACAAATAAAACTAAAAAAAAAAGTTCTTTCGCCGCATGGGCGCGCAAATTTGCAAATCTATTAACAATAACAAACTGTTATACAATTCCGATGGAGGTACTTTTGCTTCAATCACCAACACCAATTCAGTACGACGAATTATTTATATTTAGTAGTGCTTTTTTCTTTTTTCTTTTCTTTTTTTGTAACAGCTGTACTGCAATGAAACAAAATACTTCACAAGCCCAAACTCAAGCAAGGAGCAAAGCTTTGAATGAGGCTAGATTCATAAAACGCGCAGTTTTGCCAAAAAAATTTGAGAGAAAAATTGTTTTCTAATTGTTTTTTCAATTACCATGAACAATAAGAGTGTGATGATGTGCTTAATGTGTGAATATACCAAAAAACGTCTGCACTCAAAATTTTATCTCCCTCTTTGTTTTGCAAAAAAATAGTTGTTATAATATGTCAATGAGATTTATAGAAAGAGCCACAATAAAATTAAACTCAAATAAAATTCATACAATCAAATAAAGTGTTTAAAATTATAATTAGAAAATAGATGTGTGTAGTTACGTGTAATTATTTATAACAAATAAATAAATAGTATTAGAATAGAAATGAGGAACAGTTAAATAAAATTACTCAAATATCTATAGCCACACATTTAATTAATTGTGTGTTTTTTGTGTGTATACACTTTACATTTATTTGGGATCGTTATTAGTTTATCTGTACATAATTCATGTCGTTCAAAAAGTGTGCGAAAAATATGACATGCAGACAGTGACGCGCGCGCGCAGTAGTTTTAGGATGTTAATTGGATTTTTTGTTTGACAGATTTGGAGGCGCGCTTAAGTTTAAAATCGATGATGTGGATTAAATTGACATAGAATGTCACGTTATTGTATTTGGTTGCTCTCGCGGTAGAGGCGACAAAAGCACATTTCTTACAACTGACAGGCATTGAAAACATATATAACATATTCACGTCTGCAATTTACATATCTAACTCAATTAACGACAAGCTTTTTTAGTGTCAGAATTTCAGTTACTCTAATCGTGTGTAATTATAACTAATTATATTGAGAAAACACTCAAGTTGACAAGAATTAACGCAACGAAAAAAGGCCTATAACGAATTAAAATAATTGTAAAACAAACCGCAAATGACTACAATGACCAACTTTTTTTATACAACCGTTTATTAAACAAAAAAAAACTGACGAAAAAACCAAAGTTATCAGTAAAAATGTGTTTTGTCTCTTTTTTCATTGTTTTGTTTAATGTTTTTAATGTAATTAAATTGTTCTGTAATACAGCTTGCAACTTACCAGTTGTTGGAACAAACGTTTGTTAAACAATATTTAAAAGGTGCTCAAACGAACAACAAACGAACGAAACAAATCAAAAAAGGATCCACTACAATGGAACGATGGAAATCGTTTTCAAGTATTTTATTCGATTTTTTTATTTTTTATTTAATGAAAATTTTTAACACAAAAGTTAGGTTGTCAATTAATCAAGATCTGCGCTTAAAGTTCCGAGTAATCAAATGCTTTGTTGTATTTTGCAATCTCAATTTGTTTGTTTCTTTTTGATTGATCGTTGAATGTAAACCGCCCGCGTGAATTCGTTTATTTTTAATTATTTAAATGTTGTATTTTCTTATTGAAATTTGAATAACACAAAGAACACACAAGACACAATGCTCTACGGTCCAAACCACAAACAAGTATGAATGTACACTGAGTCCAGTACCTTACAAATCGAATAATAGCGAATAGCCCAAAGAAAAGCATCGGCTCTGCGCAGGCGCATTACACCAGAATATATTTAATTTAATTTGTGATCGCTGGTAGGGGCAGCTAGTTGTACGGACGGGGTCATTAGGAAGCCCTACGAAAGCCAAGATATATTTAGGTCGAAGAAATAGTAAAAAAGATCAGACATTGTCGCCACAAAATGCAACAACGCAAAGCGTCTATATCGACAAAAAGAAGACTTTATTTAAGTCAAAAAACGTGTGTGGTGAGGTCACGATGACCTTACAGCAAACAAGTAGCTTTATTCGGCCTCCAAACACAAAGGCAGTTTCTTATTAATTAACAAAATTTCCTGTTGGAACCAGGTGGACAGGCTAAACCCACCTGGAATCACCCCGATTAGTTTGGTAAACATATTTTGATCATATTTTCAATTTGAATGTGGTTTGGTATAAGCGAGTTATTAAATATATAATAAGTTAAAAGCATTTTAACTTAAAAGTACCCAGCCATAATACAACAAATTAAATGTCAGAAATAAATAGAAACAAACTAAAAACAAACAACTAAAAATGAATATCAAAAAATGTCTATAAAAATACATCTTGAACGCTAATAGGTAGATTTTGTACAAAGGGTGAAATGTTTGCAAACTATATAGTTAATTTGATTGTGTAAGTATTTGATGTATTTGTCACTTAAGATTGGATTGAAACTGCATACTTCGAGGAATGCAAGTGTTGGAACTTAGTACTGAATATTGATTTTGGTTGATTGTACGATGTACTTGGGTACAATTTAAATAAGCAGCAACCAGGGGAAGACGAACAAAACAACCGTTTGTCATTTATGAATTCGGATTTATGGTAAGATATGTTTATGTTATGTCATATTATGGGGACAAATATAATGAAATTATAAAAAATACGATTTATAATTAAATAGTTAAAAAGACCTACCTTGTGCGAAGTCTTGAATACCGGACGATGGATGGTTGCTCTGGCTGTAGTTCGGTGTTGGTGGAGGTGTCTGCGAGACGACAATCTCTTTGGATACTAAATTAAGTTGTATTTAAATTTACCGTTTCAGAAATGTTTAACAATTCCAACATACCTTCTTTATCATCATCTTTAGGTGTGTCAACGCCTTGGCCTAACTTTATTGAGATTTTCTCCTCAATGCTTTTGCAGAACTCATCGGCGTCTCCAGGGACGATAGTTTCGCGTGGTGCAGCCATCGGCGCATGAGCCACCGTCGAAGCGGTCGAAGATTCCTGTGATGTAGTCTCAGTGGCGTCGGCTTTTTCCATTTGCTGTGACAATATTGCCGCCAACTGAGGATCCATGAATTGCTCACCTAAGTCATGACTTTTATGGACCACCGTCTTCTTTTGTGTTTTTACTCCATCGGTGATCTGTGTCACCTTGGTTACACTCTCCTCAGTTATGTGATGTGTCACCTTTGTCACGGATTCAGTGTGCTCCTCACGCAGCCCCTGTGTCGGCTTATTGTCATCAATGAATTTTTGAGTTTTGTCCAACACCTGTTCCACAGTCTTGGTCACAGTCTCAATAATATCGGACTTTCGGTGTTGCAGATGCTCATCGTCACTATCTGTGTCTTTGGGTTTTCGTTCGACATCAGGTTTTTCGTGTTTTTCAGCTGAAGTGGGCAGGTCTTTTAGGTGTTTCTCCATGACAGTGGTATCATAGTGAATTTTGGTGTCTGTACTGTTATCAGCCGTGTGCATCACTGTAATCTCCTCAGTCTTTGATGTAATGGTTTTATGCTCCAAATCATCTAAACCTTTAATTGTTGTCTTGAATTTGTCCTGAAGCTCTTTATCGAACTCCGACTTTGTGATATCCAGGCTCTCTTTCTTGGTAGTCTTTAGTTTAATGATCTGTTCAGGTATTGACGACGATTTGATGATGGATTCGTTGGGCTTTTGCATTTGAATCTCCTCCTCGTGAATGGCCTTTTTGTCCTCAATGAAACTTTGTCTCTTTATTTCTGTTATCTCCTGGACAATCTCCTTTTTCTGACTAGACGCCGGAATCTGGCGCTCCACTGAAAGACGCTTCTGTATCTGTTGCCGCCTCTCTGCGACACTCTTCTTGACAGTCTCATCTTCTTCGGACTCTGAGTCTTCAACTATTTTCTCCTCAGCTGAATACTTGAACTCCTCGCGCTCCCTTAACTGTTGTAATCTTGTGTCTATAAATGTAAGAGAAAATATTGAGATGATTCACAATCAACAATAGACTGATGGACGATGATGGCACGGCTGGATTTATTCAAATGAAAAATGAAACAATGAATACTTACTACAACTGATAATTGCATCAAACGCACCTTCTTGGAAAACAAGTTCTTCCACTGACTCCGAGTCCTTCATGATGTCCTGTTCCTCGTAGCCGTTATCCAAGCCGCTTATCTTTTTCGTCTCAATGTAGCTGGTAATTTTCATGCATCGCGCAATAATGTCGTCACGTTTAATCACCTTAAGACCATTCTCCAGTATATTTCGGTCATTGTGTCGTCGTATCTGATAAAGTCGCAGCATCGCTTGTGCCTGTTGTGCTGTGCTATTGGGATGGTCAGCCAATATGGTGTCAATTTCGTCGAAGGTGATGCCGATTTCTGGCGCTAATCGTAGCCAATCCTCGCCCAGCAGATTCGACATGTCGACCAGTCGCAGTTCTCCCAAGTAATTGTGACTGTCGGGCGTCGTCTTCTGTTGCGAGAGCGACGAAATGTCCACACGTGCGATTGTGGTGCGATTGCCATCAACAATGTGCAGTGTGTGCTCTGGCTGTATTTTCTCTGGCAGGACAATGTTCAGGATGCATATGGGCTGCTGTGGTGGCTCACCCTTGGCCACCTTAGGCTCGCGCATAAACAACGTCCTGCCGACGGTGTCGGCGTGTTGATCCTTTACGCGTGCACTGAACGGCAGACGATTCTCCTTGAACGCTTTGAAAGGTAGCTGCAGCTGTTCACCCGATTTCGTGACCGGTATCAAGTTGCCGGCCATCTCAATGTACTGCGACTTGCCTTCGAGTACCTCGACGTCGCGGCTTTTTGCCACCTCTGTAAAGTGCTCCTGTTGCTCAAGTGTCTTATCTTCTTTGTCGTCTGTCATACAGAAGACACGCAGTCGCGCCTCCAGTGGCTCTACGCGTTTTGCAAACACAACGAATTTCGCCATGAATGGAACGTGAATTGCCTCTCTGAAATGGTGAGGAATTTAGAAACATTTATCCAACAAAAAGATGATCAGGATTGCAGTTGGAATCAAACATATTTACTTGTATAATTCAGTGGCCATTTTCGTAGCATCGGTTATGTTGCGACAGTCCATTAGCCAGAAGCGTGCTGATACTGTTGTCGTGAATGAGACACAGTCGTTGACGAATGTGAGCGGCGTGGAGCCAGTAACGTCTTCCCATTGAGCACGCGATGGTCCACCTTTTGTTTTGGTTGGTTGGGATGTGAAGAGTGTATTTTTAAGTAAAAATTATTTTAACTGCATAGAATTTGAGTCGGATGACTTTCAAAGAAATTTTGTGTGTAATTTTTTCATATTTCTATTTTAATCACTTATTATGATTTATGATACACTCTAAGAAGCTAATTGTATATCTACCTATGTATAGTATATGCATTCCATGTTCAAAACTACTTTACAAAACTAAAATGAGGATTTAATTCAAACAGACGAAACTCAAACAATAAATGAACTAAAATAATAATCACATAGAGAAATCAAATTGAAGAACAAAAGAACAAAATGGATCAGAATGTATGTAAAAGAATAACAATATCACTTTTGTTTTTTGAAACCATTACTATCAACCTTTATTCTAATCGAAATGAAAACAAAAAATTATTATTTTAAGCATGCTATTCTATATATATGTATATGTATATATAAATTTATATATATATACATACAAAAATTTAACAATAGAATAGTAATTGTTAATAGTTAATTTTTCTTTTGTTTACTTTTAACAATAATGTTATCAGTCTGTTGTGAACTATAAAATTACAATTAAACGTCTGTGATGTGTTCTCTCATTTTAAACTGTTCGTCTGATTGATAACATTCTTTCAGTCTCTCTTGTTCGGTTTTCCATGTTCGCATTATTCTCTCAATTCATTTTTTTCTTCCTTTCTTAAAAATTCAATAAAAAACAATTTTGAAACCCAAAATGTGTGTAAAAAAACGCTTAAATTGTACTCCACTCTAATTCACCGTCAATGCGTATTCGCCACCCCCACCAAGGTCAGCGACTGCGACTCGAATTCATGTATTGAATGTGAATTAGACATGTTATGTTAGATGATCATAAAAGCCGATTAAACGAATACAAATATTTTCCATATGACATAAGCTTCTTGCTAGCAAACAGATATGAATATTATATAAACAAGCTGATTTGGCTACATATTTCTAATGACTGAATGTAGCTCGGCCACCACCGGCTTCGACTCGGTGCCGGTTTGCGATAAGCTAAGCGCAGGCGCACACGAACACCTATGCACGCGCCGACTCCTTGTGATGGCTTGGGGGTTAACTACTAACTATCATCAATTTAAAGAAATTAGAAAAATATAAAGGCAATGTAATTAATTTTGTTATTGTTTCGTAATGCAATGATTTCGTTTTTTTTTTTTTTCATATTAGTTATCTTTTCTAATAGTTGTTCATGTTTTAAACAGATTATAGCGGTTTTTAGCAACGGTTTCAGAAAAGTTCCCTTATGGGCAACTAACTTTATTATTTTTTACATTTTTTTGATTACAATGTTCAATTGCAATTACTTAATATGTAATTTTTTTGTTTTTTTTTTGGTTTTGTTAAATGAATACGAAAAAAAATGACACAAGTTTAGAATACGATTAAGAAATAACTCGATTAAACAAAAAAAATAAAAACCAAAAACAGTTGAAATTATAAAAGACAAAAGTGTTAAAAATAAGGATTTAAATTTGAATGTACCTTTTTGTTTATATATTTAAAAAAAAAATTTAATCAATTGTTGATCGTTACGAAAATTCGAAAATAATTAAATTTCAAAAAATGATATAAATATATTATATATTATTTGTTGTTGTTTTTTTTTTATTCTCATGATTAATTATATTTGAAAAAAGCAAGAAATAAAACAATTAGTAAATTAAATTGTAGTGAATGTGTGTTTGAAAAAAAACTTATTTTTAACTTCTGCGGTGTAGATTATATGGAAAAAAATAAATAAAATAAATTACGTTTAACTTTTATAACCGTCATATATGCGTTACAAATGAATTCATTCTTTAGTGAGCGGTAAGCACGCGTTTTTCATCAGTATCAAGACAATCGAAATTTTATCAATCAATTAAGCGTGGCGGTAAATTTAAATGCAGCGGCTGCGTGTAGTTTTGATTTGTTTCAGTATTTTTAAATTGTAATTTGTAACGTATATTGCGTATAAACAAGTGAGAGAATTTTATTTCGTAAAACAAAACATGTCAACATGTTTTAAATTGTTTTGTTTGTTTTTTTTTTTTTGAAATTCCAATTAATCATAATTAAAACACTTTGGTTAATATAATAAATGTAACGTCAATATTTAAAAATAATACTCTTCAAAATTTAAATCGTTAAACAATTAAAGAACAAAAAATGTTTCACCGATTTTAATTTATTTATTGGAAAAATTAAAAATCATAAGAAGTTAATGTATAATTAATTAAATATGCTTGATCAAAATATTTTGTTTGTAATAGATTATCGAACCGAAATGAAAAATAAATTGTCTTTTTTTTCAAATGTTATTATAGGAAATATATTAAAATGCAAATATATAAAAGGTTATATTAGTTATGGAAATTAAAATAAAATATACATTATATAAGTTGCCCAAGCTGGTAATTTGATTGATTTTAGTTTTTGGTTAGTTACCTTTCAGAGATCTTTTCCGAAACACACCTTGATGGACAGTGGAATGCGTGCACACAGGCATTTTCGCATTAGTACGAAAAATTACACAGATTTTGTATTTGTTTCTCGTTTTTTTTGTTTTAATAATTAATAATAATTGTTTTTGATGTTTTTTTAAATGTTAACATACTCTCATTATAATATACATATATATATAAAATATATTGATTAATGTATATATATATATATATATGGTATAAGACAATTTCTTTTTTATTGAGATAGGTATATACATATATATACATACACACGCATATATATATATAAATACCTATAAACATATATATACAAATATATTAAAGGTAACGTGGTTTTCTTAATGTGTACTTATTTCGATAAAAGAAAATATTTATATGGTTGTTATAAATATTATTTTGCTTTAAAGAATGTAAACTGAATATTAAAACAAATGGAACAGGCGGAAAACTGTACTGTCTACATAAAACGAAAAATTAAATATAATAACAATAAAAATTGAACTGAAAAATGAGTAAACGTTTTTTTTTTCATGTTTCGAAAAACTAATATAGTAATTGAGAGAGATTAAAAGCGGGAGGGAGAGAGAGAGAGAGAGAGAGCGAGAGAGAGTTAGAGAGAGAGATAAACGTCGTGGCTATTTATAATTTTTTATATGTTTTTCTATATAAAGTTTAAAAGCAAAACACAAAATCACATTATACAGTTTTTAACAAAATCTGTAGACCCTCTAAATCATAGACCTCTAAATGTACATTTATTTGCTATTATTATTTAATGATATTTGCGCTAAAAAAGACGATTTTGCTGGCTTAATGTTTTAAAAGTGGGTTTAACAAAAAGTGTAAGAGCAATGAAATATGGTGTTTGCCAAATTAGATTAAAAAATCTTTAGACTTGTCCGATAGCAGCCTAGAGCTGTCTAGATTCAGATATAATGAACATTGGCTGCATTTTCTGTTTCTTTTCGCACCTTTTATTTTAAATTGACCCCAGAAATTATGTAAAACAAAGTTTTTCTATCCATTCTAATTATTCGTCGCAATTTTATTTTGTTTTAAATTTAGTCTTAATTGTTTTTGATTTAGTTAATTTATTAAACGGCAGTTAGTTTTTTTTTTTTTTTTTGATAATACCAATTATTTAGAAAATTTCGATAATTAAACAATGGTACGACAATACATCGCAAACATTTCCGGAAGATAAATCTTCTGTGTGCTGAAGATTTTCTGTTTTATAATTAATTTTTTTTTGTTATTTTTTTTACCATAAATAAAAATCGAAAAACATTGAAACAAGAATCAAACAAACGTATTTAATAATTAAATAATAAATGCAAACAAATAAAATGTATCATTGACATCTTATAAACTCGAAATGAACCAAAGAGCTGAATGCAGCGCTATAAACAGTTGTTGGTACATTTTAAACTAAGTTTAACTTGTTGTGTATTTTTCGGTAATCTTTAGGTAAAGCGTTGATATGTTTTTAAGCAAAGGAATAAAAACACAAATGGGGGAAACACTCTCTTTTTGTAAATTGAATTAACAAAACAATTAATATAAACATTTAGAGGATATAAATTAGGAAAACCAATATCAGGGTATATATGTATATTTAAACTGATAAATATATTTGTATAAATATATATTGTAAAATGTAAATAATATGAGCATTTAGAGTTAATATATAGCTGGTAAATCGATTCAAAGTGTACATACCGGTAATGGAGCAGAGAAGACGTAAGGTGGGCGCGTTGCCGGAGTACTGGTTGATCATGCCCTGGCTGTGCGCCTTGGGCGCGGGCATACTCAACGTAATGGCCTTGTGGAATTTGCGGCGGCGCGGCTCCACGGTGACGATAGGCGAGACAGCAACGCCGCGACCCAGCAGTTTTGCTGTCAAATCAGGATCGATAGGTTGGGCCTATAATTGTACACAGGGGGAGATGGAACGAATGAATTGAGGACACTCGCCGGTACTTAATATGAGTTTTTAAGAGAATATTGGGAAGTTTAAGAAAATGTCTTTAGTCACTTATATCACTTAAAGAGATGTTTGTTTGGGTTTTCTACACTTTGAAGAAAAAGGCTATAGCCTGAAAGAAATTGACACAGTTACAATCTTAATATAAAATGGGATTATGACTTTTGCATGCATCTCAGTGTTGATCACATCCTTATTTCTTGAAGGTTTTCAAAGAAACCTTAAAGGTGATATGGAAGCATTAAAACGATTAAACAAAAAACCGAAAAACCAAAAAAAAAAAAAACATAACTATAAGCCACTTTGAAAGCAGAAATAAGGGAAAAACGTGAAAGCAATATTATATAAATGCAACGTACATCACTGTTGATAAAATTAAATTAAATTTGATTTAATTACAAACAGAGAAAAGAAACGTTAAAGTTTCCGCGAAAATCCATCACTAGTGCACAATACGTTTAAAGCAAACAGTTTTAAGGTAATTTAGTCGGTGGTCAGCGGATATAAAGAAGCAACAACATATTTCCACCACAACTTTGAGTTGAATTAACGAAACAACAACCAAAAATGTAAAACAACAAATTAATTTACAATTTTAGCAGAATGCAAAGCAACCGATTTTTTTTTTCTTAAATTCAATGTGAACAAGACTAAAAACACATCACAATCAATTATAAGCAATTTTACAGTTTTCTTATTGCATAATTCGGTGCTAATTTTAAAATTTATGCTTTTGCTAATTGTTTAAAACCATTAGCGGTGACTCTTTGTACTCTGAATTCTTCTTTAATTTTATTGATCAATTTTTTATATATTTTCACATAAAGAAATAGTTATTGATGCGAGCATTTTGCCCAATAAATTTAGTATTTTTAAAACATTTATAACAGTGAAACAGTTGCTTACAAATTGTTTTCATATTTTCTCTTTCTCTTAAATAGTAAGTAGGGGTTTTTGTTTTAAATAAACTGATTTTTTACGAATTTTTAAACTAACAAATTGAATAAATTATAAAAAATTAAAATGTTTGTTACCAACATAAAATGTACAAGCTTAAGAAAAATATACAAAATAACATAACAATAATCAATAATACTGAGAAAAAAAAATTAAATCAAAAACACAATTGTCGAACAAACAAATCAATATATACAATTACTGAGGAATGCTATAAATTAAAATTATAATTATGCGTTAAAAAGTAGTTAGAATAGCCAGAGTATAGATAAGATTAGAATGAAAACTCGAAACCTGCGTCAGGCTATATCTAATACACTACTTGAATAGTGCGAAAATGCAATTGTTCTCAAGGTCTTTCTACTTCTATTTTATAAAATTCTTTTTTAAATTAAACAACTTCGTTTTTGATTAAACTAAATTTATTGGGCACTCAGTTTTTTTTTTTTTTTGTTAAATTACTATCTTTTGTATGAAGAATATTTTTTCCAGAGTATATAATTATTATTAGTTTTTTTTTTAATATTGGGTGTAATTAATGTTAATTAAATGCTTATACTTCAAAGTGTATGTTATATATTGTTCGGTAAATTAACTTGATCAATAATGCCAAAAAGTGATTCGTTGTTAAGAATTTGAAGATTTTTCCTGACTATATCCAATTAGTTAAAAAATCATGGCATTTAACAAACTATGGTAATGCTTAATCTGAGTTACCATTTAATTATCAATTAACTGTTTAGTTGTTGATCAGTTTTCTTTGCAGCTGCTAAATTGAAGCAACGTGTTTTTTTTTTTTTAATCATTTCAATGAGTTCTCACTCATTATTAACATATTCAATGCCATCAAAATAAATACTAAATACAATTGTCTTTAAGTTAAGTAAATTAATTATACTGAAGGTTAGTTGTAGTTTAATATTTTAGTAGAACCAAGTAAAGCATGTAACGTTGAGGCCGCAAAAGTACTAACTAAGCATGTAATATAAGTATTAAGGTGGTTACAGTTGGTAAATTTAGTTATGTTGTATTAAGTACAGTAATTAATGTTAAAAATGAGTTTGTAATCGCGCGGCAGAATTTAACTACATGACTGAGTCGTAATATTCTACTACTTTGCTTAATTTAGATAGTAATTTGTTATTTTGTTATTTTTTTTTAATTATTTATGATAATGGCATTTAGATTTCTTATTAGTATATTGTTTAGTATTGCGTCTATGTTGGCCTCCTGTAAAATTACGTTTTGATCAAAATTGTATATTTAATGGTCGGAACAAGAATATCTCAAACCAAATTGACAGTTGGAAATTGGATAAATTACCTTCGATTATGTAGTATCAAGTTAAATATATTTTTATCGCATTTTACATTATCTTTGTTCTTTATATGTAATTTGTTGGCAAGTTCTGATTAATATAAAATAGTTGTTACTGATGTTTCTTTAAGATTTACGTTATATTTTAAAAATTATGCTTTCTTTTTTCTTTTTTAATAAATTAAAACTCATTAGCTGTGCAAATTTAATAATCATGTTACATTATGCCCGAAAATAAGAAGATTAGCCTGAAACTCCGTCGATCATAAAATATTTATATGCACTAAGTTATCAGAAATTGAAGAAAACGGTTAATAATCCATAAAAAATCATTTTTCATCAAATCTTCTCATTAATCTGAGCCCAACGAAACTAAAGTAGCTTTTGAACTGCTCTAAATAACAAGTTTTGTTAGTAATTTGTATAAATTATGTTCAGATAATATTTTACAATACTGTATCTAAATGGTAATTGGTAAACATAAATTATGTAAGCTTTTTGTACCGTTATTAATGTGCACATACGAATAGTTAGAAATACCAGGAAACCGAAAAAGGACAAGAATGTTCGGATTAACATAAAAGGAATCTTAAGAAGAACATAATACAACAACGTAAAGACAACTAATACAAATTACCAGTTTACTTAAAGGTAGCTATTTACTGTCAATATATATTTGTTGTAAATTGTTTTTGATGTAATTACAAATGTTCATTATTATTTAACTGTTTCACATAACTTAGTCGTGATTTCCTAGTTATATTAGGTATTCTCCTGCTATGAACACACTCAGGCTTTGTGAATTTAAGGAAAATTGATAGATTGATTTAAGTGTCCAACAAATGTTCCAAGTTTTCCTTATGTTATTTGGCCTCACCTTGGAAATTGTCGAGAAGAATATCAGTCGACTGTTTTTTCCAATGTTTTTACATCTTCATTTTTTTCATTATTGTTGTTGCAATATTCATTATAATTATGGTTTGATTAAGAAATGATTTAGTATTTAGTGGACATTAAATAGTTATCCAGGTATAAACAAAATTTACTACCAATATGGAAACTGGGAAAACTCGCCTGTATGGATGTAAATGTGTGGGAGTATACATTTGTGTGTGTGTGTGTATGTGTGTGTGTGTGTGTGTACGTATTTGTAAACAAAACTTACTACCAAATCAGTGAAAATCGCTTCTTTTTTGGTACATGATTGACACTAATTTTGCGCAATTTGTCAGGAGCAACACCCTTGCGCGGCTTAAACAAATTTACCTGCAGGCCAACTTTGATCTTCTTGGTGAGCGCGCCCTGCGGGAAGACAGCCTGCACCTGTGGCACAACGGTGCTCGACACCATGCCACCCTCCGGCCCAATAGCGTGCACCTCCTGGCGAATACGTGACACCACAGCAAAGTACTGTGGGAAATCATAGGTGACAAAGCGACAGATACGGCCACCACCAAGTTCGTCCAATTGATTCAAATCTATTACAAAAAAAAAAAAAAACAAAAACGCATTTAAATATTTAGATGAAAAGAAAAAATATCAAAACCGACCTTCGGGTTCAAAACAGTCATTAATCACGTCGTGGATAATCTCCTCGGAATTGTCAATAGAATGTTCACGCCATGTCTCGCCATTGTCACTGCGCAGAATGACAATTTCGCGTTCCTTGCCGCGCAACGAAGCAAAGTGCGGCACCTCCATAATGACGGGCCCAATAAACTTGGCCGCCACCGGTCCAAGCTCCAGTACACGGCTGGCGAGTGCCTCGCCCTCCATCAACTGTGGCGGATGCATGGTCCGCTGTGGCTTCACATATCGACACGTTATACGTGTGGGTTGAGCAGCCGTACGAGCAGGCACAATAATGCGTACGCCGCTATGGCGACAGCCACGCATTGCCCCACCTCGCGCATCCACCAGAAATGACACCAGGAAACTGATTATTACACAACAAAAATGCAATATTATTTATTAATTACATTTTTGTTAATAATTAATGTTGATTGTTATAACAACATAATACGGTACTTACTTTTTCCAATGCAATTTTCTATATATCATCAAATGTAAGCGCAAATTGGATGGAAAGTGCAACAGTTAGTAAAATAGCCAACTACTCTCTATACAACTAAAATGAAGCTATTAAGGTCCTGGTCGAGAACTCACCCAATTTGCTGAGGATGCCGATCGATATTCATGTTGTTGGGAATGTAGTTGCCATCAACGTACGATTTGCCCTGTCCCTGCATCAAATAATGCTGGGGACTGATGGAGTCCTCTATGGCTGTGGGTGGCATGCATGTGGAGTCGCTGCTTTGCACCATGCGATTGGAGTCCATGCGTTCGTCACGTGTTACATCGATGGGCAGTGAATCATCGCCCAGCGATTTCATCTCATCCACTGTCAAATAGCGGTATGGCTGATCGGATAGTACCGTGTCTTCGCCTAGATTCAAAAACAGGATTAAAATTGAGCCCACGTGTATTTTATGGATATAAAAGTGTTTAAGTTAAAAAAAAAATTAAATTTAAAACGAGGAGTGAAATTTCAAAGGCAATCGTGTGTTAACCAATATTTTTTTCGACATTTTTTGGGCAATATTAATTATATGAAAGCCTCATTTTTAAGTATTTCTTAATTAGAAGTAAGCTTTGAATTGCAAGAATGTGCAAAGTTAAGTAATCACAAAAAAGCAGTGCAATTAATCATTTCAAACCTACCACCTTCCTCTTCCGAGTCTGACATAAATGTCTCATGCATGGCTTCAGGCGCTAAGACGCGATACTTTTCGTCAGTCATCGATGTCTGCATGACCGGTGTAGTCTGATCGGTGACGTTTTTTAGTGACTCCAGCACACTAATGTAGCCCAACTTCTGAGCAATATTCAATGGTGTTTGTCCATTCTAAGGAATTCAGTTCAAACATTTTAAAGATGATCATTTGCATTGGCAACCGTTGACATACCTGAGTAAGAGCATTTGGATCGCCATTATTCTCCAACAACAGCATAACAATGTGCGAATGTCCCTGCTGGGCGGCCTGATGCAATGGCGTATACCCCACAGACGTGGCTGCATTCACGTTGGCGCCATTCTGCAGTAAATACCTTACCATGTTGGCCTGTCCAAAGTGGGCAGCCACATGCAACGGTGTGTAGCCCGCCTTTGTGGTCGCCTCAATTTCTACCTTGTGCTTGACTAGAATCTGCGCCACGTTAACCTTGTCCTCTTGGGCACACAAGTGCAGTGGTGTGAGGCCGTTACGTGCTTCGTGATTGGCGTCGGCATAGTGCTCCAGCAGAAGATTTGACATGTCAGCATGGCCCTCCTGTGCACTCAGATGTAGCGGTGTGAAGCCCGCCTTACTCTCAGCGTCAGGTATGGCGCCGTACTCCAGCAATGTGGTGGCGATGTCCATTTGATTTTTGCGCGCTGCAATGTGCAGCGGTGTATGACCGTTTTTGGCGGCCGCATGTGGACTGGCGCCCTTCTCCAACAACAACAACGCCACATTCTGGTGGTCGTAGTGGCTGGCCACATGCAACGGTGTCACGCCGTTCTTGCCCTGTGCATCGACATCGGCGTCCTTCTGCAGCAGCAGCTGGGCCACCTTCATGTGGCCGTATTTAGCGGTCAGATGAAGCGGAGTGAAACCCTTCTTTGTGGTCGCGTCCAGCGAGGCACCATTCTCAATAAGCACTCCGGCCACCTAGGATGCAATAAAAATTATGTGTAGAACATGTTTCTTAATTTCTTGGAGGCGTCAATGTTAGATATTAAATTCGCATGTTTTTCTTGCACAAAACTCTATGAAGACTTCTCATGTTAGAGCATTCTTGTTCAGTTGTTGACACTGGCAAATATACACAAACATAAGCATAAGGTCGCCGTCAATTAAAATGAGTGTTAATAGAAACGCAAAAATCAATTAAAATTTAAAAAAAAAAAACATTCAAACAAATCTTAAAAATTTTAGGAAACGCAAAAATACCTGACAATACTTCCTGTTCATAATCAATTTGAGTAAATAACAAAATGCATTAAAAGTAAAATATCTTCTGGAAAAATTCTAGCATAGTTCAAAACACTAATTGGAATTATTAAGGACTGACAGCAGAAAAAGGATTCGTTGTAAAAATTGTCTAAGAACACCCAAGCCTTGTCATGGATATTTTGGACAAAAAAAGTTTGTAAAGCCGTGGAGGCCATCAATGTGAAAAACTACCTTTTGCCTGACTTTAAGGACACCCTTTAGAAGCGTTGGAAAACAAATTAAGTTCGTCGACGGTCTTAAAGACATCGTGTTGTTATTGAAGAATTAAAATCCCTTATACATTAGGAATGCCCTTACACTAATAAATCGTCATTCATCTTAAAACGTTGTATTTGTATGCTCGTTCATTATCTTACCGTTGAACCACATTGATGAGATGCGGTTTTTATAAAAAAAAATCTTTAAAGTATAATTTAAAAATAAAAATAAAATAAAAAATATAATAAAATAACAAAGCTAGAACGAATAAAACGTTAATTAATTAAAAGAAAGGTTTTATATTTTTCCTTTTCAGAATATTATAATAACATGTACTCGTATAACAACATAAATGAAATGAATAATAGAAACAATAGAAGAATATAATAACAAAAAATAAATAAATTCGTAATAACTAATAAACGAAACAGCTGAAAGACTATCGATTGGGATGAGATCCCAAAACACAAATGTGATTGCCCACTTTGGTGACATACAAAGTCAAAATTACAATCGATTTTTAAACAAATATTTCAAAACAATAAGATTTAATTCGATAACAGAGAATTCATATAAAGTATTCTCGGTGTCTAATCCAAAACAATTGCATTAAATAGACAGTATCTACATGGTCCATAATTTTTTTAGCGATCAAATGTTTTACCTCGTCTTGTCCCTCCTTGGCGGCAATGTGCAGGGCGGTGTACATGTCCTTGGTGGTAGCGTCCACCTGTGCACCATGCTGAAGCAGCAGCATAACGATGTCAACGTTGCCGAGGCGGGACGCAATGTGCAACGGTGTCTGTTGTTCGCGTGCACGTGCATCCACTTGGGCTCCATTTCTCAATAGAATGCGAATAATATCCGTCTGTATGAGAAACAACGAAACGGTTAAGTTGCAAAACTGATCTTGGATTGTCAAGAAATTTTAAAGTATCTTAAATCGATACACACCTGATTTGCGCGTGCCGCTAAATGAAGCGGTGTCTCTCCGCGCACGGTCGGCACATCCGGACTGGCATCATGCTGCAGCAAGTAGATGACAATGTTCATGCATCCCATGAAAGAAGCGACATGCAGAGGCGTCAGGCCGCTCTCGGTGGTCGCGCTGATGCTGGCGCCGTGTTTCAACAGCAACTCCACAACTTTGTTGCGGTTTTTCTTGCATGCAATATGTAAGGGTGTAAAACCGTTAAGGGCGCGTGCATTGGCATCAGCGTTGCGATCCAACAGCAGCTTGGCGACACGCACATGACCACAGTGGGCGGCCACATGCAGTGCTGTCAAATAGTCGACGGTCACCTCGTCAACAGGCGCCCGATGGTAAAGCAGAATACGGGCAGCATCAACGTGTTCACCCTGTGCTGCCATGTGAAGCGGCGCTAGACCGTTCTTTGTCTTGGCACTGATTGGGGCGCCGCGCTCCAACAGCATGTCGACCACTTGCTCGTGTCCGGAGCGGGCGGCACAGTGTAACGGTGTTAGGCCGTCACGTGTCTTACTCTCGATGCTGGCGCCCTTCTCCAGCAGCAGGGAAACCATATTGGTCTTGCCCCATTTGGCTGCCACGTGCAGCGGACTAATGTTGTGCTTGGCCGCGTAGTTAACGTCGGCGCCCTTTTGTATCAGCAAATTGGCAATGGACTCGTTGCCGTAATGTGACGCGATATGCAGCGGGGTGAAACCCGACTTTGACGTCACGTCAGGATTGTGTTCGTTCTGTGAGTGTTTTTGTTGTGTAAGTCGGCGTATCCCCATTAATTATAAGAAAACAATACATACCTCAAGCAGTAGCGTGGCTGCCTTGACATCGTCCTTTTTGGCAGCAATATGCAACGCTGGCAGTCGCACCTTGCCACGTGTGTCACTCTCCAACAGCACCGCCACCACCTTGTCGTGTCCCTGTTGCATGGCGACCGCCAGCGGTGTAAAACCATCCTCGGTAGCGAGACTCTGGTTGGCGCCGTTGGCCAACAGCAGCTTTACCACGGAGTCGTGATTCTCCTGGGCGGCCATATATAGCGGCGTGAAGCCGTTCTGCGACTGTACATTGACGGCGGCATGATGCTGCAACAGCAGCTTCACCACTTCTTCTTGGCCAGCCAGCGACGCAATGTGCAAGGCGGTATTGCCCTTCTTAGTGGCGCTGTCGACGAGGGCGCCACGCTTCAACAGCTCCGCCACAACGTGCACATGGCCATCCTTACTAGCCAAATGCAACGCATTTAGGCCGTTCTAAAATGACACAAGGATACCATATGATTAAGAAATTAGTTTTAGCACTAAGTGGTGAAATCAGATTTTATCAACTACAATCATCTTAAAGAGTTAAAGTGAAGTCGATGGTCTTAGCATAGCAGTGCAAATATGAGTTTTGTGACGCCAACCCTCCCATTTAAAGGGCAACATAAATGGTTGGCAATGACATTTATATTACGGAAAATAAAAATCCATCTATTCCAATTAATGTTACGTAACATATAACATAGATTTGCTAATGAAAAAACGCAGCAGGGTGCCAGCATATTCAAATCCATGTTGAGTCATTCAGCACAGAAAATTCAGTTAGACAATAAATGTAAAATAAAAGGACATGTTTGCGTATTTAGGGCCTACAATTGTGTAGAAGAAATGTTTAGTCTTCTTACATTAAACAATTCCTTAGAATATTGTATTAATGCCTTAAAGTAAAGGTTTTCCGACTGTTTTATTTCTCTAAAAAAAACATTCAGGTGTATCAATCTTTTCCAGACACAGTATTCAATTACTCATGAAAAAAATTGATATTTACTTTCACCTTAAAACTTTTATTGACCTTCTTTTATTTTAAATCTTTTTTAGTTATTTTTTGAACCGTTTAATTTTCAGCACTTGTTTCTTCTTAATTACTGTAGGTCTTAATGAGTCTGACGACTTTGCTGAACATGTTAAATTCGAAGTAAAATTCCTTCAAGCCGATTTTAAATGTAAGTTATTACATTATTTTAAAATTTAAATCTCTTAAAGACACAACTTGAATAAGCTTGTTTGCCATTCGCCAAAATAAGAAAAATTTCTGCTATGTCTAACGTGAATTATGAATAAACTAGCACAAATATAAGTGCCCAGAATCTTATTGTTGGATATATGGATCTTTAAATTACATAAGTCTACACTCAGGTATCTACAGGTATAGTTGGGGGTTGGTATACAATTATTAACAAAGTTCGTATTTGCTTACCGCATTACACGTGTTAATGTCGATGCTATTCTTCAAGTGTTCCAATACTTTGTCGAGATTTCCGGCACGTGCGGCACGTAGAAACGACGTGTTTCCGTCAGACTGTAACAAAAAGGATACGACAATTAATACAAGTTTTATCACAAAAAAAAGATTTTTTAATAAATTAAAATATATACAGTATGCAATTCAAATTCAACTTAGAAGACGGCACGAGGGTAGGATAATAAAAAATATGTCCTTTAACCTTAAACAAATTTCCACCTCATAGTATCAACATTCATAGGCTACAATGTCATTCCTAACAAAAACTATTTTCCTTTAGGAAAATCCTTCCTTTTCATATTCTTCGTCTAACATGAAAATAATTGCCTTGGCGTACATTTTTAATACAAGAGCCGGCCAAATGTCATTCACACTCATCTGTGAGCGCCACAAAACATAAATACCATGTATGCTTGTTCAAACACACACAAATTAACTGCAAATAATTCATGTGGTAAGAACAAAAGAAAACCCATCTCATCTCATGTCATTACACATTTTATAATATTCTGCTGTTGATGATGTCAATGCGATGATGCAAGATTGCCGCGAGTCTACATACGTAAGGCGGATAACCTTGCGACAATGTAGAAGTTCATTGTGTCTTTTTCTTGTCTCGTTGGGGTGAATACCAACATGACATTTGTATACAGTCGCGATGGATAGCCGACCACCCATATGCAGCAGGCTTAAGGGCTGTGAGGATATGAAAATCGATATTTGTTTCGTATATTTCAATGCCCTAATGCACGCGTACACAGCTACAGCTCACTTCCTGTTAGGTGACAATCTGCGCATGACATTGGCAATTGTATTTGCGTGTCTGACTGAAAATCTGTGAATGTATGCAAGTCTACAGCCTCAAATTCATGAGCATTCCGACCGAATTGCCAGAAACCACACCCTGTATGCGTCATTCATGTCGAATATTCACAATTTTGTGTTGGCAGCGATCAATATCTGCACAGTACCCACCCTTTGTCATATTATCATGCATATATTTCACCCTAAACCAAGGCTTTTGCAATACGCATAAACAGGACATTTTCATGCGCTTGGAAAACCCTGTGGCACTGCAAGGTGGGTGATGAACGGTTAGCTGTGTCTTCAATCTCTTTGCGACAACTAATTTCTCCGCCAGACTTGTGGTAGACTGGTGACTTCAACACGACGATAACATGTGAACATTTTTTTTTAAACATTCTAGAATTTCTGCATTTATTTTACAATCATATGCTGAATAGAAACAAGATATTAAATATTAAGAAATCATAAAATGATTAAAATATTTAGAAAACGAATCATTAAAAAAATCGCTAATTAACAAATTTTCGAGATAACAGAGTGGTAGAATTGTCCAGATTATAACAGCTGAGTTTGCGTGGTAAAAAAATGGTTGCAAACAAATAAATTGATTTTAAATTTAATTATTAAAATAAACACTCATTCATTGGAAAAACGCTCAAAAGCCCAAAAATATAGAGCCAAAAATAAATATTTATGACATCTTTATTTAAGATAAGAAAAAAATAGAAAATTCTAGCTTATACAAGGTGCTTTCACACTCGAGGGATGCCCTCGTTCATCGGCTACTAATTTCGGTACGAACGCACCCTCCTAACATTTTGAAATAATAAAAACCATACAAAACAAAAACCACCCCTACATGAAGCACACACAGAGTGGTCGTTTTAATAAGCGTAAACGGTTCAACTGTTGGATGTATTCTCGCCAGAACAGAAGCGCTTCCACAATACGCGGCATTCACGTTGCATCAGGACCCATAGTGCGATTACACCCTGCGGATTCATGCATTTAAAATGCACCCCTTGGCTGTGACAGTTCACAATGCACACAATAACTTCAAAGAATCAGTAAACGTGTGCGCTGCATATGCACCTGCCGTCACTCGCAGCCCTGCATTTGCCATTGTATCTATAGAAACGCCTGCCGCTAGACTAATGCACTAATTAAAAGCGTCACAAATAAATGCTTCCCTTCATGCATATGTGAAATGCAGTGATTTTAATTTGCACTGACAACGGTGCTGGAAATTGAAAAATTTGACCAAGACCATTGCAGACTTTCCCATCGACTAGATGTAGATATAGGAAGGGACAGGGATACGAGCATAAGATCGGGAACCTGTAGCGCATTGAAGCTTGGTTCACTTGTTTTCATTTCACTATAAAACCATAATCGGTTAATAATCGATGATGTTACGAAGGGTACAGGCATACCTCGTCTGCAATCTTTATGGTATTTTTTTATCGTTTTTTTTTTAGTTATATACGTCCCACAAAGATCGAACATTTTTTTTTTAGTTTCTTCATGACTCAACCCCACGATGCGGACATTTCTATTTCTAAGACCCTAAATTTCCCATTCCAAAAAAAAAATGGAATTTTACCGCAGACAACAGTTGCACTCCGCACTTGCACCTTTGTCGTTTTTGAACAGTATTTGTATGCGCACGCGCTGCTCATTTCGTGAGTCCAATTATATCATGCGATCCAAACCACCTAGCAAAATAATATGGCACCGTCTCTTGGATATACCATTTAATATGTTCTATTTGTACATACATATGCAAATTTATTCCAAAAATTATGGTTTCGTTATTCGTCTGTTTCATGAAACTTGAAGCCTGTAGTTATGCTTTTTTTACATGACTTTAATATTGATTCGCCGGCCATTTTATCCAGGCTTTACAAAGCCTGTAGCAGACATACGTTGATACTTGATACTTTTGGATCATTATGTTAATCGTTGCGGTAATTTTATTTTTATTTTTAAAATCCTTTTTTAGGAAAATCCGCTCAGACAATTTTTAGTAGCCATTTGAAATTATTTATGTTTTTGTAGTGAAGAATATATAATTAAGTGTAAATAAGAAAAAAATGTAATTACTTTCTTCAAGCTCTCTACCTGAGTTCCGTTTTCAGTGACCATTTCAAGGTCGTTATGCTGTATAATATTCCATATAATTTAGAAGGCGAAAGGATATTAAACGACGGTACGTTTATTTAACTTATACGAGTACGCACGATTTCGCTTAGCACTGCCCGGCACCGTTGGCTTTCAAGGATTTTCCTTTTTAAATGTCAAAATGAAAGCCGATCCTTTTTTTTTATATAATAGATATGCAGCACTGCAGGCGATTAAAGGTCAAATAAATGCATATATCGAGTTTGACTACAATTGCGTGTTAGTTTTTTATCATATTTTTAACAATTATCTTTGATTTATTGTAAAGCTTTTATTTTTATACAAAAATCACCATTTATTTGTTTTTGTTTTTTTTTAATGTCCTAACTTTTAATTTCACTGTGTTTATTAAATAGAATACTTTGAGGTAAGCTACAGTGAGAGTAACAATAAAAAGCTACTGAACATATTTTGCACTTGTCTCAATGAATTTAGTTTAAGTATAAGAACCGACACCTTGCGAAGTCGCGTGTTATCGTCCCGAGGATTTTGTGAAAACTGTCGGCTGATGAAAGCTGTATTGGCTGCGAAACGTTCGCAGGTCGCAGCACGGCCAACAATAAGGATGCACACACATAAAGTCGGCGTTTTCCTATGTGCGTACGCACACAACATGTGCCAGTGTATAGCAGATGACAAGAAAACCACCCCTACACCAGCAACCCCCTTGCTGCACGTGACGGCGCTGTGCTGCGCAGTGCCACCACGCCACCCTACCATATTTTATTGACTGACGAAAAATCGATGAATGCGCGCAGCCGCCAGAAAAGGGCAGAGGTCGTGTGGCTCGGAGTGCGCAGGCGTCACACCACCCAAATAGAGAATTATCCTTTCTAAATGAATCGTTTCGGCCGACAAATATGGCTGACCTCTTTCTTTGTGTGCGACCGGCATTTTGTGTATACAATGCACTTTAAACTTTTAAAGGTAAAGGCGTCTGCGTTTTGCCAAAAAAAATGACATGCTCTGATTAATGGATGGTATTTTATGACAAATAGGTAATAATAAAATCATTAGGATAATTTGTAAGAAACAATGGTAAGAATGAGTATTAAGAAAAAAAATAGGAATACAGATAAAAAATAAAAATTTTAAAAAATTATGAATTTTGTGTACTCATAACCTTCTTACAGAACTTTTTTGGTATAATTTTTGACGCAATACGGACGGTCGCACCAATACTCCTTTGTACACAACTACAGATACAAATTTTGCATTTTCTTATGGAAATGCGATGAGGAAGGACTTGGGGAGGAAAAATGCGTAATATGACGACAAAAGCCTGAATATACGTCATATAAAAGTCAAGAAAAAATAATTGTGACAATAGTTAGTCAAGATGATCATTAGGCAGAATCATGTGAATCATTATGTTAGGAAATGATTGCAAACGTCTTGTTTCGAGAAAGGACAATATTTTACAAATTTTATTTTAAGTGGCTAAGAAATCTTTGTTGGATTGCATCCATATAAACTATAGACCTTGAATTTTTTGTTAAAATAAAACTACTTTTATGGCTCAATAAAAAATGCCACATGAGTGTTATTGGGTAACGCCTTAAAATGTTTATTTAGTATCTATGGACTGCCAAATGTCCCAAAATAAATATACTAACTAATGATTGGATTCCAACATTGCTTGGGCATCGTATGGCGCCCAAGTTATTGCGAAATGGCATGACAACAGCCAATTCGATTAAAAATTGATTACAATTTCGTTTTTTCTCTTCAGGTAGTCGTCCTGCTGTTAAATAAGTTTTTTTTTGTTTTCAATAAATACAATTTTTTGCATAGAATATGTCAAGGTGAATAGAAATTCTCAATATTGACTATTCTACGCTATTGTAGGTCAACAACTTTCTTGATGACGTCTCAAGGAACATTCATTCAAGTCCAAAAGTTTGCATATGCAATTATTTAAATGGAGACAAAGCAGACCAGCAGAGATAAATAGGAAAAATAAAATTATGTTATAAAATAAAAATTCAACGAAATTGGTCAGTCTGTCGATTCAGTGCCGCATTTGACTTAAAGAATTATTAATTGTCGCTACTAAGTATATTCACACATTCATTTCCGAAATGTATGTGTATTTGTGTAATCTTAGCTGAAGTAGCTGACGACAATGCGATGACGCGAAGGACTGTTTGTGACCTCTCACACGACTACATGTGGCTTATTAATCCGCGAACTGCTTACACTTACGGTAGCGCGAGACGCCAAGTAATGAGTAATTGAAGAACATGCGCCAAATGTTTATGTTCCTATATCAAAATTTAAGTTAATTTGTGAGTGATGATGATGATCGGAGGTTGTTAAATCTTTTCACAAAAATAAACTGAACCAAAAGTGTGAGGTTAGGTTGTTATGATCATCATCAAAATTTGTTGATTGAGAAAACATTTAGAAAGAGAAGGTCGTTTGCTACCGAAAGTTCAGGACCTTAATGATATATGTTAAAAAGAATAAAAATAAATGAAAACTTACACCACCAAGACTGGCCAACGAAGGAAACCGTTTTTTGAACATTTCGCATATAAACAAAAACAATTGACGCCGTTTATACTTCCGTATGTATTTACTATCCTGAAGTTCACGCTAACTAATCACTGAACTGATGGACCATGAAAGCCATCAATTTTCGTCTCCTGCCAATGAAAAAGTCGCGACACCTAAGAACTTTTTATGTGTTATGATTACTAAACAATTTTGAAAAGGTAGAAGCTGGTACTTTTTTGCTATTTTTTCTACCGACTAAATGGTTGGAACCCTCAAGACACTCGGCACGGCGCTACACTTCACACTAGAGCAAATTTTTAATTTGCGGAAATCTTTTGGAGACGTCGAAAAAGCTGGGAGCCAAATAGCCAGATTGCGGTGCGGCCGTGAACGCAAAACTATCTAAAAATGAATAGGCGACTTGACGCGTCTATTCTTAGCGTGAGCACGGACGCAATTCAGATTACCAGACGGTGTGTTTAAGTCAGCTGTATCCGCGTGAGTGTACTTAATAAACGAAGACGACGACGACGACGACGACGACGACGTCGACGATAATATTGTTTTTCGGTGATTAATATATGAACACATGAAGAACGCGTTTCAAATCTAACCTTTTTAAAGAATTAATTGTGAATGAAAGAACAAGTAAGACGAGTAAGTAAACGACGCGACGCGACAGTAATTTGGATAGAAAATCTCCTTAAGCAATAGAAAATTTTTTTTTTTTCAATTTGCTGTTAATGTAATGCAAACATCCAATCAAGATCAAAAACATTATGGCCCTTTTGACTGTAACATTAATAAATAATAAATATCTTAAAGAGGCCAACCATTGCTCGGGCTTTTATTTCCTTTGGCATAGAATTGATCAGCACCAATGGTACGTAAAGAAACTAATAAAAAGGCACAGGTAGGTCATAGGTCATATAATAATAACGGCATATATGTATATGTGTATTATAATCGCAGGATATGTAAAACGAAAATATAACACAAGGAGAATGCGCAACTACTCAATTAACATCGTTCGTTATATCTTGAAATAATAATGAAATGTGTAAAGGAAAATTCGCTAACGCACGCAATATAATAAAAAGGAAACTATTAAAGAAGTTTTATGTATTTTTATGCTGAAGCACGACCTTCCTTACATTGATTTAAACTGTCCAGAACAGAATGCGATCAATAAAAAGAAACAAGCAGCAGAGAGGCCCAGTGCATGATTTTTTTTATATATCCTAGTCATGTCCTTGAACAACAAAAAAATACAATAACGAATGTTAAGGAATATATTTCTGACCTTGCCAAGCTGTTAGTTATTCGATTCTTTTGATACAACCCAAAAACGGGGTCTTGAAAACGGGGGTTTGTCCGCTTGGAATAGAAACATCGTAACCAAATTTGAGTGTGTCACTCTTAAGAATAAAAAGAAAATTTTATGAAGGACAAAATAAGCCGACACAACGCCAATTGACCACATATGGCGACCGCAATGTCGATTTTTCCGCAGCATCGTCTCACACTTATCATTGAGGAACCTGATGCCTGGACAGATAGTACATCACATACGACTCACATACAATTGGAACTGAATTTCAATATCGATCAGGTTCAATCTCATGATGACGCAATATATGCCAAGGTGTAACCAATGGCCTGGCACAATTGACTGCCACAGTATTCAATTGCACTAAGCTCTAATTGCTGTTGACATAACATAAGTACAATATATGGAATTGTTCATTGCGGTTTCAATTACTTGTATCGACGCGCGCAAGACGCCAATAAGATTGCGACAATTCATACCTTACAACGCCTTACACGTTTTATATATGTGATTTGATATTTAATTAGATTTTCTTAAAGAAACTTACCGCCTTCTGAACACCGACTTCACTCATGGCTGCCTTAGATTTTTTTTTTGTTGGACGCTTTTTTAGGAATTGTTAAAAATTTTATAAAAAAGCTACTATCTTTGGTTTGAGTAAAGATTTACTTCTAACTAATGTTCACTCAGCCTTCCGTGGCATTAAAAATATTTTTTTATGATTTGTTGTATTTGTTTTGTTTTTTTTTGTTTTTTCACTTTTTTTTATATAAAAGCAAGCTTTTGTATCTATAATTGTAGCTAAAAGCTTCCTAGAGCTGTAGTTCTCACTAAAGTCATCTAAACACATATCCTTACACAAGCCTTAAACAAAATCACACAAATTTTGAATCAAATATTTCTTCCTAGCGGCCATTATTGCCGGTTTTATCGAACGCGGTGACTTCCAGCCGTTAATCTTGTTTAAATTCTTTTTTCACAAAGTTAATTACATTAGACGTCAGTCTTATGGAGGGGACGTATCCGTTGGTAGCATTAAAAAGCTGAGTTGTTGTGGCGCTTCAATTAAGGTTAAAGATTTTTTTTTTAAATCTAAGCTATTGCATCTTTTACTGAAATTCGTTGTAAGTATCTTGTTTTTTCTTTTTAAAAGTTCAATTACTTTTTAACTATAAGTGATTAACACATCTTACGACAAAAAACGGTTGATCAATTGTCGAAAGCACTTGCATAACTGGCAACACTAAGACTGCAGGCTCACTCCTAAAGTTAGTTTCCATACGACACGACAAAAAGCTACAAACTATATGGTGGAATCTCGCGTGCGGTGTGGAAGTGGGTGGGAGAGGTGGGGTGTGAAGGGGGGAGGGGGTAAAAGGCGCTCACTGTGAGCGACGCTTTTACCACTTTTTCAGATGTGTTTGTGAGCCATATAGACTTCTCATTGGTTCAAGCTGGAGCTCGATGTGGCGTCGCGTCGCCACGGTCGGATCGAATGGTGCATTGCAGATAGAAACAATCTGAGAGTTGGGATTTTGCACAGCGATTGCTGCATTCAGACTTGTTTGGAGTGTGAAATTAAGGTGAGAAAGATAGACATTTATTTAACAGATGAGAACATGCGCATTGTTGCAGTGAAGAGAGTGCATTTTCTTATTTACTTAGGTTGATGCTTATAATGTCGCCATTGCAAGTGCAGAGCTTTTGGAATGAATATGCGCATCCAACATTTTTCTTTTTTAAATAAACAAGCAAGTCATAAGATGGCGCTTTTAGGTTTACACCTTCTAAAACGCCTTTCTTTGTATTATATGTGAATTGAATTTTAAAAGTTTTCTATACCTTAAATTGTCAAGGTCATGAAAATATTAATTTTTGGGTCAGATATTATCATAGAGGACCAACAAATTTATGTAGTTTTTAAGAACAAAAACAGAACTTGGATCCTTGCTCATCGCCGGTTTTTATTATTTATAATAGAAATAAAAGAATCGACATTTAGGTACATATTATGGAACAGCGATTATGCCAGACATAACGTATGAATGTATTCAATTCAACCACCCAAATCAAATTTGTAACAAGACGATATTAAGTATGTCCTAAGACATAACCAGCTCACTGGTTTAAGTGTTCGCAAAAAGATGGAGATGCCAATAAATTATTTGAATCACTTCATTGGTATTCATTACCTAACATTAATATTGCGGCATTTAAATGCTGGCGCTTGTGCATAATTGATTGTTACCTTATATAAGACCGCATATTTATTATATTATTTACGTGTGTTATGTTCGTGTTTCAAGTTCAAGTCGACTTTATTCCTAAGATGTACGTCTTAATTGCATCATTCATATGTGCTTGTTTATTTATCAAAACTAGACAGAAATTTCGTTTAAAAAAGTTACACCAAGAAAACTCCTTGCTGCCTGCATAATGCCCGAAAAAGTTAAATATGCCTAAATATGTGTAAACAAGAAAAAATGCAGCCCTATAAAGGATTTGATATATCTGTCAAAAATCCAAAACATCCAGAAACAAGAATCCTTAGATCGATTCAAAACCATTAAAAATCGTTGTGTTAAGAAAGTTTACTTTAGGTAAACTAAGCATAAGAACTTCAAGTACGTATTTATTGTTAAACTTACTGACTTTGGCATCGAGTAACTACCCCTTAGGGTATGGCGTTAGCTGCCACCTTAGACATATGCTGCGACAAAAAGTCTCTAGACACAAAGAACAACCAAAAAAGGTGGACCAACTTGGCCTAATTTCACCAGTGTCTTCTCTCGGTAGAGTGTCAATGGGCATTGCTTCAAGGCTTGCAAATAGCCTTTCAACAATTATTTCAACTAACAAGAAGGCTTAACTTTTTGCATGCAGCATAAAACATTAATGTACTCACCGAATGATGGTGATTAGCGTGCGGCTCAGCATGATGTTTCACATGTTTAACGACGTGATGGTGATTGTTGTGTATGTGCGGTGGTGACGGCATATTGTGGCCGCTGTGCGGAAGGTGCGATGCATGTTGCATGCCAACCTGATGCTGATGGTGATGCGGCAGATGGCCTTTCTCAGCCTCCAGCAGCGTCGGCTGGATGTGCGTTACAAACTGCGCCATAATTATGCACAAAAACTATGCAGGCAAAAGGGGGTGGGCGGCAGTTTCTGGACAGCAGTTACGTTTATGAGGTAGATGCGGTAATCGATAGTAAATCGTTGCCAGTTATTATGAATTTTGTTTGTCCGAACCTGCGGGATTCATAGGATATCACACATTTTAAGGACACAACTAACTAATACATAAACCAAAACTTAAACAGTAAAACAACACAAACAGAGACCAACCCCAATTGCAGTTACTATGTTTTTAATATTTACGAAAAAAATTGTGTTTTGTTTTTGTGACTCCTCAAGATGTGGGGCGACTACTTTGTGAGGATACAAGTCAGTGTGAGGCTGCGAAGAGTAATTTTGGAAGACAGCGCCAAATACATTGACAGTCAATATTTGAGTATAGAAATTTTCGTGAATGCATACGAGCAAGTTTGTTTCAAGTAATGTGGGTGAAAGTGTGTTTGTGTTGGGCATGGGTGTTTTTTTCTTCTTTAATTTTAACTTATAATTATAAATTATACAATTAATTCGTGTTTTATCTTTGAGAAATTCACTTGATACGATCACTAGCACAGGTAAACAAAAACATAAATCACAGCAATCGTATGAAAGCAGGTGAATTTTCAAAGGGTATGAGGACTCCTTTATGGACCAACTTTAATTACTTATGCTTTCAAGCAATTTCCATTATTTTTCATTCACTATTTTCATTATTCCAATAATATTGCACAACTAACACGATGTATGTTCACCCCTTCTATCAAAACCCCCAAATTTTCCAAATTCTTTTCACCTTCAAAATGTCCCTATTCCTTTTTACTCTTTTCTAACTTTTTATTTTATTTTTTAAACTAATTTTATTCCACTTTCAATGTGGATTTTCAATGTTCGTTGATTGTAAGTAAGAGGCAAATGTTTAAGTTAGTGTGAAACACTAACGCAGGCCAGGTCCTGCGAGTGTCACTTAGATAAAAGATTCAACGTTGAATGAGTAACGCGAAACCCTTGCGAAATTACTGACTGGTAGGCAGTGACCAAATATATTTGTACATAATGTATTCAGTGTGTACATAAACACATCCAGATGAACTTGCTGAGAACTGGGAACAGCTCATGAATTCGCAGCCAAGAAGGGGTGGTGAGCAGCCCACATGGGGTGGCCTGATGTGGCGGCGCGGCGCCGTCATATAAACGGGAGCATATACGACGTGTGCCCCTATGTACATGGCTGCGCGTGAATTTTCAATCATGTGAACTATTGGCAGATCGTCTCTCTTTTATTTGGTTCGGGCTGCCCCGGATTATATGGAAATACATATACTTTTAAAGTTTTAGAGAAACTCATATGTACTCTTATGGTTTTAAAATTATATAATGGAAAATTACAAGGTGGGGCAATGTTGACTATTAATTTTTTTTTTTAACAATTTATTTATTTATTGGTATTGATTAAAATTTTACTACAAATATTTTAATTGACCTTAAACATATTCGCTTTAAAAAAAATCCCCAAAAAAATGGTCATAATGAAGAAATTCCCATGAATTATCGAAAATTAAATTACAATTAATTTTTTTTAATTATATACCTAATTAATTAATCATAGTTTATGTGATAACAAAAAACCACCCTCCCACAATTGTCGCCATCTCGGCGCGGTCTCTAGATTTTTGAACGCGTGCGCCTGGATTACTGGGCCCGGATTTTTCGCCACCCACCAATAACAACCAAATAACCATGTGAATTCCATTATATTTTTAACTTATGAAATTAGTAATTGAATTTCAGTATTTCCTCAATTAAAATATACTAAGAATTTATTAGAAACACGTGACAGGGAGGGCATTTACCAAATCCTTGATGAATCAATTATTATGATAAGATTTAAATAAAGTTTATATTAAAAAATGTTATTTTAATCTTAAAGAAATCCTCTTATGACCTTGACTGTTATATACGCGACCAGAATTTGAGTCATGAGTTTTAAAAATCTCTACCCCACCACATTATTGCGAATTCGAGGCGTATTTGAATATGTACGTGTTATGTACAACAATTACATAAATGCATTATGTGATCAATTATTTGAGTCCAGACTGGCTGGCGTCATCTTCAGGCTGCTCTACAAATGTAACTAGACTAAATGTTTAACGATTATTGATTTTGAGCAACTAGTCAATGAATGTTTTTCTTTGAAATAACGATGTCATCATCAATTTTAATTAAATTTAATTTCTATACGATTTTATTATACAAGTAAATAAATACATATTTTCCATGTTTTTATGTATTTTACCTATGTACCTTTTTTGCTTGTAGCCCAAAAGGAATTTCAATCTACCCATTACTCACAATTGGATATAGTTTGGTTTTAATTACTAAAAATTCACTGAACATAAAATTTTTATTTCCAAATACCAACAAACATTAAATGTAAGTACTACGCATCAAATAACACAATTAGAAGATAAACAAAAATTAACAATACCGAAAAACAGCGTCATCATTGTTCCAGTGACATTTTTTCCACCACTCGCTTTCACCTGATCTGGACGATCGTACAATTAAGACACAATTTCAAAAGAAAATCTGAAAAATTGAAATTTTCCTCTTTGCTGGGTGACTATCAGAACCGTGTCACACGTGGTACATGCGAATTAGACAAGTGGTTATCACCTGCATGTACCTATCCCACAAGCACCGTATCTCCTGATCTCTGCAATATTGAATACATAAATATATAATTGACAAAAAATGTATCTAACTAAATTACCTTGACACCTCTAGATCGAGAACACTTTGCGTTATAGCGGGCAAAAACACCTTCACCTGGTCCAAAGCCCAGTTATTCTGGCGCCAGGGGTCAATCAGTTTTTCTGACAACTCGACAAAGAGACTGCGCAGTTCACGCGTCCTATGCAGATTGCATGCAATTGTTATCAGCGGACGCAGATATGCTCTGAAATTGATGTCCAACTCTTGGTAAGCTCGCTCCAGTAGCATTGGCTTCAGTCGTATGGACACAAGACTGCGTAAAAAGATGATTTGCGGTTAGATTATACAACTTTTCTTAGAAACTGGCTACTTACTGTTTGATTTCCTTTTCCTTCTCAAATAAACATCTTAACTCGCGTAAATCTAACAGAAACTCTTTGTCCATTTCTGTGTCGTAATACTCTGGGCCTGAATGTTGATAGGTGTATGTCCAAAATGTCATCACCGCCTGCAAAAATCAGTTTGATTTGGGGCAATTTAATGGTGATATTGATCAGAAATACCTGGGAGCATTCATAGAAATCGCTGAAGTTCAAATACTGCAATTTCTTCTTTGATGTCTCAAAGCGCAGACATGCAATGAATACGACGGCTGCATATTTTCTAACAAACAAATATTTTTGTTAGCTGGAAGGAATATTTTCAAACAATTCACACGAACCTCGCCAGCTCATCAGGGAGCAGAAAATGTTGCTTGATATTGTTCGTAACGTTACCAGGTAACTCTTCGACTGCCTTGAAAATTCGCTTCACATTATCGAACTGACGTCTGCAAATAAAAAAAAAGTAATTAAAGTAAAAACAACTGATAAGAAAAACATCTTTTGATGCTTACCTGCAAGACTTTAATCTTACGCCTGTTTTTTCAGCGACTTCATCTAAATCCTTGCGAAAACGTGAGGACAACTTTTTACCGAGAATTTCCCGAACGACAGCATCATCAATTGAGTAATACCTTTGGGCGACAATAACAACAGTTAAAGCATCTTAACTAAGACTCTCTTAAGGACGGAAATTATTACTTGACCTACTTGTCAATAAGTAAAGATCTGCTTTGCGGATCAAGCTGAAATGATGGCTGCTCCGACAGTCTGAATGGAAAGTACAACAGCCGCTCCAGCAGTGAGTATGTGCGGTAGTGGTCCAGGACGTCAGATGCAATCAGCTCCAGTGGAGCATTCATCATGGGCGAAACACTTTTGTGCTTAAGAAAGGTGACGGCTTCACTTGCTGATTAAAAACAGCAATAACAATAAATAAGCAATTGAAAAACTATAAAATTTTAATTAAACTTACAAGAATAGCCTTCGATCCATAGCTGATAGATTTCGGGATCCACGAGTGTGTAGTTGCTAATGAAGACATCAACATCGGCAAACATTGCAGGATGAAATGTAATGCGTTTATTGAATGAATATTTCTCTAGATTAATACTTTGTAAGGTGTATTAATTATTCTTAAAATCGTTTCTTGAACATTAGGCAAATATAATAGATTAGCTACACTTTTTATGTTTTGGTTATGGTAAAATTTAAATGGGTACTGACAGCTGACAATTGGCATGTATATATATTATGTGAATTTAATATTCTACAGGGTGTTTGGGTAATTTATATATATTTCGTTTTTATACAAACACAGAAAGTCGGTATAGTAGAGATTTGAAAAGCAGTGTCACTAACCTTTGTGAAGGGACGATGATCCAAGACACCACTGCTGACAATCTTCACTTTAATCCAACGTAGTCCCTTGGAAATATCAACTTTTCACTAAAATTGTAGGAACGCAATTTTTTTCTCCTTTTTTTCACCATTTTTCAATTGCTTATTAATTATGAATAGAACATGCACTTTAATAACACAATTAGCATTTTCGCATAAAAATCGTATTAAACTTTTTCTTCTTTTTTTTCACTTACGATTTGAACATTTTAAAATGCATTTCATTTAATTAAACAGCACAAAACAACACAATTTGCATTTAATTAACTCACTTTTTTTCAATTTTCCTTATACAATCGATTTTATCATCGAAGAACTTTTTTTTGTGGTTTATACCATCTTTTAGCCCTAATATCACTTCTAACCACTCACTTAAAAAAGACCGGAATAAAAAACAAAAAACTTTAACACAAAAAGTCACATATTTCTTTTTCATTCAAGTTCACTGCGATAAACTTTTAAGATTTAAGTTTTATTTTATTTCATTTACTTAAACCAACAAACCGCACAAAAATGTTCTTTAGTCATACTTGTCACAAATCACTGCAAAGTCATAAAGTTGAATATTCCAATTTGTCCTTCACCTTTTGGTTGTCGCCATCTTTTTCTGATTTCGTAAAAATTCAAATAAAACAGATTATTAAATTGTGTTTCTCTTTCACGCTCATTTGCAATTTAAAAACGTATTTTTCACTTCAACTGACGGGACGCGACGATATAAATGTTCACTTGTTGCAGCTTTTTAACATGGTGACGATTAACGGGACCGAAGAGGCCTCCATTTTGATTTTTTTACAACTGCACAAAATACATATTTTTAGGAAATTTACACTAGATAATTTAATTAAATCTATTATTAAATTTACTATCTTGTAAGTATTAAAAAACATTTCTTTCACAGATATTTAGGCTAGCTTATGTATTAATAAGGTAATAAGCCATGTTAATTGCATAAATAAGCTACAATATATCACACAAAACTCAAGAAACTAAGAATTAATTACGCGGGCACGAACATTTTTAGCGACCAACCTCGCTCATTCGCGATCTCAGACTGACCACCATATTTCAAAAATATGATGAGCCACATCCCATTTTCCTCTCTAAATTTTGCTCACCAAAATTTCCTCCAATCAACGGCGAGCAAAAATGGATAAAAATTGCAGATTTCTCTCTCGTTTTGCCAGACGCACTAAAACAAATTTTTTCTTGTTGCTAACCATCCATCCAGGAATTCACCTATGGTGTCAATTCTCAGAATTGGCACCAAAGCAGATATAAAAAAATTATTTTTAATGTATACAAAACAGGGTCCGGATTTTTAGAAACACATTTTTTATAAGTTTCACAATTAAGGCATTTTTTCAATCTTCTATCAATTTAGAATTTTTTTTTTTAAATTGTTAGAATCCAGCGGGAAAAGACGATATTTGTTTTTTTTTTTAAGATTAAGGAATAATTTTTCTTTAACTTTTGATCATTAAAAAAGTTGGAGCATAGAGATATTGACAAGAATCATAAGATTACTTATATAAGGTACAATAAGGCTTCTACGAATTCTAGACTATCGCCTTAAATAATTCAAGTCTCAAATAAGAACGTTCAACTCAACATAAATTGCCTTCTATTTTCTGCAGAATTACGATTGGCAGCCTGCAGGTGAATTTGATACCAATTTGAATTTAAATTCTCTGCAATTTAGTCGAGTACCGTTAGATGGCTCAACTTGGTTGAAACGACCACAAAACGTAATTGTTTGTTCGCACATTTTTCTCTCTTTCGTTTGCCAATTTTTGTCAAAATTATTTTATGCGTTTTAATACGAAATATTGTAGGTGAATATTATTTTAAAGTCATACCTAGTTTTACATGGCCTAGCCATCATGGAAATGGCAAGTTGACTAATTTGTTAATCGAGGTATATGTGTCATATTTAGATGGAGCAAATTAATATATTTAATAAAAGAAATAACAAATTTGGTCGTTGAGCACCGTTAGACGGCACAAAGTTGCAGACCGTCGAGCGCGAATTTCGACAAAATAAATTCATGATAATTTAATAATATTTATTTTACTTGTTTTTTATACAAATTTACTGGACTGGCAGATGCCGCATAAAGAAGAAAAACTACAGACTGGGTCGTCTAGAATCAATTTTGTGCTGTCTCGTCAAATTTCTGAAAATTGCCAAAGCAGAATTCTGGGAAACACCAACAAATATCATCGTCCAAGGCCATTTGCTTCATTTTATTAAAATTGCCAGGTGGCCACAGCTAAAGAGGAAAACACTTTGTTTTTCACAGATAACGGTAAATGGTACCACGAAAGTGTAAATTCGGTCCACCATTTTTTAAGTTGAAATTTATGATCATTTTTTTGTCTGCTCGATGAAGATTCTTTGGCCATCATATTCCAATTCAAATTAAGACTCTTTTCACTAAAATATCATTAGAATTTCAGCCTAATTAATTACAAATGTATTGGAACTCAGAAAATTCGTAAGAAAAAAGACGAAATCTTTATATTTGTTCTACGAAAATATCAATGTCGAAAATGCTTAACAAGCTTTATGTTATATATAAGGCAAGCTAAATTTATTCACCATAATGGTAGTTGCTAATAAAAAGTTGCAAGTGAATTTCCAGTTACTTTACGTTTCTTCTTTGGTGCCATTTCTGGGAATTGACATAATAGACCAATTTTGTGTCTGCTCTGGTGCCAAATTATTTTATTGCCAAAAACGAGAGAGGAATCTGCAATTTTTATCCATTCCTGCTCGCCGTTGATTGGTGGAAATGTTGGAGAGCCAACTTTAGAGAGCAAAATGGGCTGTGGCCCATCGTTATTTCTGAATAATTGGTTAGTCTGAGGTCGCCAGTGAGCGAAGAAGGTCACTAATATTTTTCTGTCTACCTGGAATTAATTTTTTATTCGTTTCTGGTGATTTGTGTAATATAGCCTTTTTTATGCAATTTACATGGCTTATTACCTTTTTAATACATAATCTAAAAATAAGAATAAAAAAAATATCTGTGAAATAAATGTTTTTTAAGACTTACAAGAACGTACATTTACTAATAGATTTAATTAGAATATCCAGTGAAAATTTCCTAAAAAGTTAAATTTTGTAAAGTGAGTAAAAAAATCAAAATGGGGGACCTGTGCCTCTGCGGTCCCGTTAAAAAGCTGCAACAAGTGAACATTTATATCGTCGCGTCTCGTCAGTTGCAGTAAAAAATACGTTTTTAAATTGCAAATGAGCGTGAAAGAGAAAGACAATTTAATAATCTGTTTTATTTGAATTTTTACGCAATCAGAACAAGATGGTGACAACCGAAAGGTGTAGGACAAATGACTTTGCAGTGATTTGTGACAAGTATGACTAAAGAACATTTTTGTACGGTTTGTTGGTTTAAGTAAAATAAATAAAATAAAACTTTAATCTTAATAGTTTATCGCAGTGAACCTGATCAAAAGAAATATGTGATTTGTTATATTAAAGTTTTATTTTTTATTTCAGTTTTTTATGTGAGTGGTAAAAGTGATATTAGGGCTAAAAGATGGTATAAACCACAAAAAAAGGTCTTCGATGATAAAATCATTCGTAAAAGAAAATTGAAAAAGGTATGTTAATTAAATGCGAATTGTGTTGTTTTGTGCTGTTTAATTAAATGAAATGCATTTTAAAATGTCCAAATCGTAAGTGAAAAAATGAAAAGTTTAATACGATTTTTATGAAAACATGTTAATTTTATAATAAAAGTGCATGTTCTCTTCATAATTTATAAGCAATTGAAAAATGGTGAGACAAGGAATAAAGAAAATATCCTTATTTGTATGGTTTTGTGCTTTATAATTAAAGTGCATTTTCTATTCATATGTATAAGAAAAGATAGTGAATAAAAAGGAAAAAAAAATTGCTTTCCTACAAGTTAAATGAAAGGTGTAAATTTCCAAGGAACAACGTTGGATTAAAGTGAAGATTGTCAGCAGTGGTGCTTGGTGTCATCGTCCCTTCACAAAGGTTAGTGACACTGTTTTTTGTGTAATTTAAGATTCAAAAGTCGTTATTTTATTTTTTGTCAACATTACTGCCTTACCGACTTTATATACTTTACATATATATTCAAAATAACCAAACACCCTGTACAATATCAAATATGACTCTGATGTCAAAAACAATCTAGTTTTTATATATTAATTAAAATGCAGATAAGTTTATAGTCTACGGACGGTACTAGGAAGACTTATACTCAAAATAACAAACAACATTAGTTACCAGCAGCGCCTGTATTACAAAGGAAGAAGGCATGAGTGACTCCAAAAATGACCACCACAAACGCTTTGAACTCTGCCGGACGCGTCCTCAATATCGCCGTAGTAAGCGCCTGACTGCTGTAAAAGTGAGTTTATCTTTTGGCGCGATTTATCATCTTAAAAGCTCCTATTGAATTTAAAAAGATCTGACCAGTAATGGACAATTCATTTTTCAGGTATACACCGTTGCAAATGAGTCGAAACATTTGTTGATATTCGGTGTGCCTCGTGTAAATTTACGCCGAGAAATAAAAAGTAAACTCCAACAATTTGGAAAGGTCCAAACAATGGTTTGTATAACGGACGACATTGCAAAGGATTCGCGTGGTAATTTCTTTATTTACCATAACCGTCTTTACTTAAAATACTCACACGAAATTTTTCTACAGTTGAATTGGAAGCTTTTACCGACTGTTTTCATGTTTCGTTCGAAAAGATAGAAAATGCCAGACGTTGCAAGAAGCTGGTCGATGACAATGTCTTCTATGGAGGTGTTTGCTGGACATTTTAAGCGATTTAAATCTTAAAATTAATACATTTTATTTCGTTAAGGCATTTTGCACGTGTCGTATGCACCGGAACGGGAAACAGTCGACGAATTGAGTGAGAAACTGATGCAAAGGAAAAAGGAAGTTCAGTATCGAAGTAAAGTGTTTGTCAAATCTTAGATATCAACCTTACAGTATTCTTAATTTATTAATAACAATTCATTGAAATGAATAAAAAAATGTATTTCGATCAGTTACAAAATTTTATAGTCTTGATAACGGATTTTTAGTTAAATTATTTGGAACAAAGAAAATGGATATTTATAGTTCGAAAAGCAACACCGACCGCTTCAGGTAATATAAATTATATGGCGCCAATTTGAAGAATAGGAATAAAGTTTTCATAACACTTTACGACGTACTGAGAAGCATTATTTTCCTGGAACATATAAAAGAAAAACTGTAGACATATTCGGACAGCAGCAAATGTTTACTTACGGCTAAAAATATGCCAGTGATGAGCTGGCTGTTATCAGAGCCATCACCAGGAATTGCGTTTAATTGTTCAGCAAAACGTGCCGCGATGCCGCTAAGATGCCACCGGAATGAGTCAGTCAAACTACAAAAAAAAAAAAACAACATAAATTCAACGAATCCAAGTGGTCAAAGCGCCAGAAACAAATATCTTACCATCCCACGGTATCAGCTTCAGACGAAGTACTGTGGTGGTCTTTTATTAAAATCAACTCGGCCAGCTTATGGAATCGGCACATAACAAGAGCAGCTGTTTCGGCCAAGCTATGCAATGCTTTATCGTGAATTTCCTGTGGCGTGTGTTCCTCTTGGCTCAGCCATTCCAGAATTGACGCCCAACAGCGAAGGATGTCCTTAAAATCGAACGTCTCATTAAAACTTTGAGCAGCGGCCAACAGATTTGTTTCTAGCGTCTCAACAGTGTGGCTGCCATCCGATTCATCGACTTCTTGCACTTCACACAGCTCAGTAATTTCATTTAATAATTGCTCTGCTTGTGTCAATGCAGTTCCTGACAATGGAGCCAACAGAGATTCCAATTTCAACTTGGATTGTGTTGATAGCATTTGAAGCGCTTCGAAATGAACAATCCCTGTAAAACAGATTCAGTAAGAAGATCATAGGATTTTAAGGTGATGTAACAAACCGTAATAGTCGTCGAAAAGTGTTTCAAAATGCAACTGCTTTTGACGGCTGCGCGATGAGCTGTCACTGGATGGAGTGGACAGCTCTGATTTGTCCTTTGCTTCACGCAGAATCCGACCTAAGTCTAAGCCGGAGCTATTGTCGCCTGAGTTTTGTGCTGGCCGACGCTTCAACAGTCCCGGGTCATTTTCTTGCAATATGGTCATCGTTTTCTTACCAATGCCTTCCAGCGTATCCAGCCCGCCCATTATCACTTGGTTACCGATTTTCGTGACTCCTCCAACAAGAGTTCTACCTAAACTAATAGCACTGTCTTCGCTGTTGTCCTTTGTTTCGTCGGTTTCTGTTGATTGTGACATATCTTTGGGATTGCCAGCTTCCTCAGGTGCGTCATTTAATCTACGTGATGTTTGTTTTTGTTGATCCGACTGCTCATGTTGCATTCGTGCCAATTGCTCTGGTTCTGGTACACCAATGACACTAGATAGGCCTTGTGATACGTGTGACGTTATGGAGGCCACTCCTTCAGTGGCGGATGACAATATCGAGTTAAACGAGCCCCATCCCCAGCCACTAGATTGAGGCTGAGTTTCTTTGTTGCTTGCTAAACGATCAAGAGCATGTGCAAAGTTGGGTGATTTTATCGTTGTGTCAGTGTTCACATGTGACTCTGGCGGAGGCGATTGCTGTGAACTTGTGGATTCATCTAGACTGCTTATCACTGGAAACAGGTCTGCTGATGCGTTAATTGTCAGTGTGTTTTTCGATACTATGTCTTTACGGAGTTGTTCTATGTTTTCTTCTATGTTTTCGTCGCCCCAATCGTCCACATCCCATCCGTCGTTACCATCAACATCAGCCAACGATTCAACTGTCGCACTGTTTGTATCGACACCCTCCGGAATCCGCTTCTCTTCAATCACCTCATCGCTGATGTGTTTGACTTTATTTTCTGACGTCGGGTCGGTTGGTAATTTCATCTCTGAATGAGAATGGTCTCTAACCTTCGTCGTCTTTTTGGAAGAACTGATTTTCCCCTCAGCTGTTTTGGCTTTGGGCTCAAAACCTTCGTCGGCACTTTCAAATTCTTCGCTATCAGAATTGTTCATTTTAACCAGTCGAATGTACGAATTATTAAATCCAAATACCGCAAAAGTTTAAGTTTGTTAAAACAATCTTGTAAAAAAAAGAAAGACGTGTTATAAAAATTGCAAAAATTGACGACGCAAAAACATATGAGCGGATGGTCTGACGTGTGCTCAAATTTATATATATAAACTATATATAGTATAATTATATATATATACTTTATAATCAACTGATTTTTTCAATCTTACCAAGAAGGGTTTTGGTTATTTTCTTTTATTTATGACGTAAATATCTTGAAAAATCCGCAAAATTGCATATCTCTGCAGTAGAAACTGATATAATTATATTATGTACTCAAACGGCCGCTGTTGGGTTTATGTAAATTCATAAGGGGCGGCTAATGTGTCAACTGTCAAATGAATTATACATAAAAAAAAATATTATTGTAATGTATAGGTTATAAACAGTGTAACAGGGTGGTCATAAAGAAAAATTGCAAAATTCAATAAATTCTAAAAAAAAAAACTTAACCGCTAAACAGGAAAGTGAAATTTGGGCAAAAGGGCATTTATATCTAAATGATGCTTTTTGTGAGCTTTTTTAAATGTAGAAATGACAAAAAATAGTGGCAATATACAATTTAAATAAAAGCTTTCAAACGATTTACCGTTGAAATATGTTTTTTTTTTAGTCAATTTGCTTTGGTAAACAGGTAAATCGCAAGTCATGACTCGCAGCAACGGCCATTCGGCAGTCGGCAGTCGCTTATAATTAAATCCCAATACTAATAAGTAATAACAGTCGTTGTGTTTGAATTGTATTCTCGGTGGCTTTGACTTGCGCTATACATTGGACATCACACACATGCACAATTTGCTTGCCTGCACGCAAGGTGTATCGCATTACGCATTGCCGTTAAACTGTTGTGTCATGTGTGCGACTGTTATTTGTGTTTATAGCACTCACCGCTACAGGTACAAAGCTGTGTAATAACTAACTAGTAACTATGCCAGTTACTAGTCCGTACATGCACAATTGACGTGTGTAGGTGGTTGTAGTTGCAAGTGTGTCGTCAGTCGTAACTCGTAAATTCATAAGTTTTTGAGTGTTGAAAGTTAAAACACCGATGGCGATGACGCAGAAAGACTATCGACAGTCGACTACCAAGTGCCGAGTATACCGATAATTGTGAATTTTGAAGTCTTCACTCTTCACATGCCACTTGCCCGCGACTCGCAGTTCACAATTCACATCACAGTGGAATTGAGTGCGCGCGTATAACGTCGTACGATTCACGAGGCGTGCGATCGCAGATTTCGCATAATTGCCGTCAAGCTACCTGGCTGGAGCGAGAACTTGTTTGTTGTCTGAACGCATTTTATCATCCGCATCTACGCGTAGCTTGTTTATTCGAATTCCTGTGATTCCCAAAGGCAGTAGCATTAAGTGTTGCGACTCGCGAGTGAAGTTAATGTTGTAACGGTGGTGGAATTGGCTGAAGATCCTGAAGGCGCCAATCATCCCGAAAATCCGAAAATTGCGTCTGGTTGGCTACCTTACGACGTGCTAGAGTCACTTATGGTGCAGACTTTACGGTACAGTCAGTGTATTTAGTGTGGTGGATCAGTTTGTTACATTTGGTCAGTCACCACTCATCAGTGGTGAGATCTATTGTCATCTTTAACACTGACACAACGACAAAGTGCTCCGTCCCAGCCGTACACAACACACAAACACTCACACCGGAAACACATCGGCCATCGCAGGTAAAAGAGCCATTGAGTTTTAGTGGCATGGGAGTGTAGGCAATAGGATTTACTGGGGACCATCATTCTGTCCCAAACGCCAAATTACCAGTGTATTATTGTTTCGTCACATGTGTCGTGTCGATCGTTTTCCGCAAATAGTTTGAAAATAATATGTTTGTGTTACTATATCAACAGCTCAGCAACTACATAACAAACAGAACATCCGCACGTTAAGAAGCATTCTAACGAATACAGAAATTTAAAGAAAAAGAAAAGAACAATAGTTAGTGAACGCGTCTTGTTAAATGCTTCTTAAACAATGGTCAAGCTGTGTGGCGAGCTTCAATTAGCGGGGACAATCATACTGGGTGAGTATTGCTCTAATATTCTTAAAACCTATCAAGTTCGGCCTGGTCCGTTCTGTCTTAATCTTATCTTACCTAACGATTAAAATGAAACGCTACTCACAAACGGCATTAATCCAGGTGTGAGTCATACCCAGTTTCTGTATATTTTGGATATCGCAAGCGACAGACGGTACACGCGGACAAGAAACCATTGTTGTCCGCGATTTTGCAAAGCAACTCAATAAAACTGTTGCTGACTTACTTCGTACCTGAAGACAAGCAAAGGTGTTATATTATATTTGCAGAAAAGGGATGAAAACGCCTTGATTTACTTGTGCAGTTTATGGTAGATAAGACAGCCTTGCTCCCATTGACCAGAGCTGTGCAGCATATAATAAGCTTCTTATTTTCAAACACGCGAAAAAAAATTCGAAGACAGCATAAATCGAGTGGTTTGTAGGTCAGTGTCAACTTTGTGTATGGCATGTCCTTATCAGACGATTAACCCCTTAAAAAACAGCTTGCAATGTGCTTTGAGATTATAGGGGTTCTTCTCCCGCGAGCTCATGAGTCTGGTGTAGAATGCAACAATCCATAATATGATGTGAGTGGGCGGAACTTCTTATCTTTGTTTTGTGTCTTATCACTATGTTCAGCTGTTTTGTTTGTTTAGTCAGTATTGTTTGTTTCGTTTTCGTTTCTTTTTTTTTTGGGAAACTTTTCTTAAAATTGTAACCTAGAATCATTGAAAGTGAATACAAAATACCAAAATTATTTCAAAATCAGCATGGCGAGGGATTGGCGAAAGCTTTGCATTTCCAAGTGCATTCAAACGTATCACCTCGTCTACTCCCAAAACAAAACAAAAATACCTCGACTGGATATGAAATAAATACATACTGGGGGGATAACTTACATATTATATGTTTTATAACTGTGTCAACAATCATAGAGCGTGAAAGCGGTTGTGAATCGCGATTGATTCGAGGCAAAACAATGCATGAGATTGAGGAGTATTCGTATTGAATTGTTTAATCAGTATTCAGTACCAACCTGTGGCCTCCACAAATCGGCAGCTGAGGTTGCCCACATTTGGCTGAAACATCTTCGCACTTGTTGATTTAATTCACATGTTCCGCGTATTAATCGTCTTCCATAATTTTTAATTGGTTAGACACGACTTTCAAGTTCTTATTACTCGCCGTTTCTTAATTAATCTGAGAGAAATATTCAAACAATAAACTTTAAGACGCTTTCTTTGTTAATCATAGGCCAACTGACAGACCCCGATCATATTTAATATTGTTCTCATTTCATTGTTATAGAATCTTGCTTTTACAATTATTAGAAAATTTCCAACAAAACAAGAAAAAGTTGGTTTTTCATTAGCAAATTTACCAAAACAAAACTATTCCAAAAGTGACGATAGCCAAGATTGCTACAGAAAATAAAAACTGCATTGCACTTGACGCCAAATGTTTGTGTGACGTCTGTCAGACTTTCTCAGCAGCGGAACATCATGTGACATGTGTGTCTTCTGCGTACATCTTTGACATTCATTTTTCAAGATTCTGTTAATTATACAGCCTCCGCACAATCGAAAGATTCTGGCGACGAACTTTTTGGATCATGAATTCTTTTTACATAAGAAAAAAGATGCCTGATGTCGAATTGTGGATTTTTTTTTATAGAAGCCTACCGGGATACTTTTGAAATTCTAATTATTCAAAATTTGTCTACTCAAGGATTCTCAGGAAAAAAGAATATCATCATCATATTTTTCTTAGAAGTAGTTAAAAGTAATTTTCCCCTTTTGCTGCTTGCTTCCGGATAAGTCTTATGGTAATTTAGTTGCATGTTTATTCGACAAAGAAATTAACATTTCAATAAAGGTAATAAAATACGTTTATTATTAACGGAATCAATAACTACAAAGTATTATTCAAATGGTGGAAAGAATTTATTTACAAAGATCGTATTTTGAGAACTCATAAGTTGCTGCGACTCGCGAAGCCGCGTTTGGTTCTTCGACAGCAGACAAAACTCTCTTGAGGGGCCAATGAACTAACCCTTTGTTACGGCATTTTATTTGTGGCTAAGTTTTTTCTGTGGCTGGGTATGACTCAGCTGAAACGGCGCGAACAACAACGTCAAATGTCTTAGCGAGTAGCCACTAAGAAGGACATCATTTCACGCATTTTTAGATGGACCTTTTTTAAATTTTTGTTTTACCAAATTATTTTGCAGTCCTTTTGCTACCCGCGATAAACCATGCCACAGTTGTCGAGCCAAAAGAGGCGTATTTCAATGGATCCGCCTATCTACGTCTTCTAACGCCGATGCCGCTTTGGGGACACTCTGCAATCAGCCTACGAACGTGTCGCGGTAAGTCATACATTTTTTTTTTCTTTTGATATGGTTAAGAATGGATCGCTGATGTAATTTAAGATGTTAAGATTAATTAATAATAATTGTTCTATAAGCTCCCATGTGAGTTTATATTTAGTGCATTTAGCCAATGTTCTGAACATGAACATGTGATATGACCGGCCCTCAGTCGATTATAAAAATAGAAAGATATTGATTTTTCTTCCACCGCTATCTAGCAAGCAGTTAGATTGATTTCTTAAAGAAATGAAATCATACACCAAGTACCAGCAAACATATTTTGTCCGATTATTGCATTAGGCCTGATGGTCTGTTCTAACATATGAACACAATTTCAATGTTTAGGCGATGCGGTTCGACCATTGTCGTTAATAGGTTTTAAGCATACGGAAGCCGTATTTAAATCCGTTTTGTCCACACATTGACATGTCGCGGATTGTATGCCGTAAGTGTTTCGTGTGGTCAATGGTCATATATTATTCAATTCCTCTAGAAGTGCTGTTTGCCTGCTATGTGGCCGCTTCGGGTGGTTATGGGATAATCTCACGAGGATTAGACGCAAGGCTTGATGTTTTTTGTCGTAGCTCATAATATTTTTTTTTACTTTAAGTTAAGGTTCTTAGAGAAATAGTCAACAAAAAAATATGTTTTTTTTTAGGTGGCGAGATTCTATCGCAAACATACGCGCGACACAGTTTGCTTCTATCCGTGCTGCCCGACACCGTGCAGGTGACTTTGCTTAAACTGTCATCACGTGTGGATGCTAGAATACCAGCCAGGTTGTTGGACAATAACTGGCACACAATCCAATTCATCTACCAGCTGGGTACTTTGAACGTTGTGATCGACCGGCAGTCAGTAGTGATTGGTATAATAATCCTCATCTTATGTTTACGCAATGTTTTGACACAGCTTTTTCTTCTTCTTCTTCTTCTTCTGCATGTTTGTTTGTTGTTTCGATTCAATTAAACAGCAAATGCAACATATAATCAACTGTTCCTTAGCGATCAGGAGGTGAAAAACGAAGCGGCCGTTCTGATACTGGGCAAAATGTACTCTGGCTGCCTGCTGCATGGTCCCGGCTTGGTGTTCAATACCAGCTCGATGCATGCGCAAGGCGTCCGCTTTGGAGCCTGCCCACTAGCTCCTGGCGCCTGCACAGAGCATGATGTCCTTATACGAACACCGATCGACCACTGCCTCCACGATCCGTGCATGCAGCACGGAGTTTGCGAATCGCGCGCCGAACGCTACGAGTGCCACTGTACAGCACGGTACAGCGGCAATAACTGCGAAATAGACGCGGGTCCACCGTGCATTTCGCAGCCGTGCAAGAACGACGCCATCTGCCAGGAAAACAGCCACGGCGACTACCACTGCTTGTGTACGGCCGGCTTTACGGGCACTCACTGTGAGACTGAGCTGTCGGTGCATCCGCTGTGCGACAAGAATCCCTGCCTCAACAATGGCACGTGCAAGGTGGCGGCCGGCGCCAAGTCGTACGATTGCGAGTGCATGCCGGGCTTCTTGGGCGCTCGCTGCGAAACCGACTGGAATGACTGCGAGTCGCAGCCGTGTCAGAACCAGGGTAAATGTATCGACGAGGTGGACGGCTACACGTGTGACTGTATGCAGACGGGCTACACGGGCAACATTTGCCAGACCAACATTAACGAGTGTGTCATGAATAATACATGTCAGAATGGGGGCACTTGCTTCGACACATATGGCGGCTTCACGTGTGAGTGTGCTCCCGGATTTGGCGGCGCTAGTTGTGACATCACGATCGATGAATGCCAGTCGCAGCCGTGCCAGCAGGGTGGCACGTGCATCGATCGCAAGGGTGGACGCTTCGAGTGCATCTGTGCGCCCGGCTATTCCGGAGTGTTGTGCGAATCAGGACCGCCTTGTCCGCAGTGTCCGATCGACTCGGAGTGCGTGGGTGGTGTTTGTGTATGCAAAGCCGGCTCTTCAGGTTAGTCAAATTAACACCTTTTATGTTATTTACATTATGTTTTGTTGACTTTGTTTTCCCATTTGTGAGTTTTTTTTTACCTTTGTTTTCGTTTATGTTTATTAATATTTTATTTTTAGATTTACTAAATTTTGTGATGTTTGTTTTTTTTTTTACACTGTTTTCGTTTAATATTAGTTAACAATAATCGCCAATTGTCCTGATTTGTTAATTGTGAAATCGGTTTTCTGTGGTTGTTTATTTAAGAGAGAGAGACAAGAATGCACATTTTCTTTAACTTGACCCAGTAGTGCTAAGTTCAATTCCAAGCATTTACACAGAAGTCAAATCATACATTTTCATAAATTTTTTGCATTGTCGCGGTACTCATTTGACAAGTAAATTTAGCAACTGCAGCTGTTCGATTGGCCAACCAACAATTACAAATCCATTACAACAACAAAAACAAAACTTTATTATACCAAAGAAAATGTTTTAATTTCCCAACGAAATACCGTAGGACTAGTAGGTCAATGTGTAGAAATTGACGAAGTTTTCATATCAAGCGAAGACACTCCAAGCAATGCATGCTCCACTACTAATTGTCTGAATGGGGGCACATGCACGGAAACCACTTCAAATATAACCTGTTTGTGTGATAATGGCTTCACAGGTTAGCACATCCCTATGATTTAATCATCGAATCACGTCATTCATTTTGCTTCTTCCATCCTCACAAACTTCATCACCATCACCATCACCAACCATAATCGCTACCATCATTTGTTAATACTTGATTGTTGGCATGTTTTTACTTAATTATTGCATTTTAATGTCCGTTTTTTTTTTGATTGTCACTAAAATTATAGTTTTTTAAGAAATAAGATAAATCATCAATTTTTCATGAACATTTTTCTATATGAAGTGCTGAGATTTGCGTCGCAAGATTTTAGTGATAACTGATAACCAAAAATACTGCCTATCATCAACTAATATTGACAAATCGAAGATGCATCCGTACTTTTTCGTCGAAATTAACAATCCTTTTCTTATCAGGGCCAAACTGTGAGACAACGAAAAAACCGCAACGCCTACGTGGCGAGTGCAATTGCCTAAACGGTGGCACCTGCACGAATGCCAGCTTCTGTCAGTGCCCCAGCGGATGGCGAGGTGCCCAGTGTGAACGACAAGTTTGCTCCAAGTACAACTGCCAGCCGCCGAAAGAGTGCGTCAACTATGACTGCGTGTGTCCGCCAGACACCGACTGTGGCGATCCTTGTGGATCAGCGCCGTGCAAAAATGGGGCGACATGCCACCTTAAGGGTACCACGGGCTACTACTGCAACTGTACAAGCGGATACAATGGAACGAATTGCGAGAATGACATTGACGAGTGCGAGAATCCAGTGGTATGTGGTCACGGCATATGTGTGAATCGTGTGGGTGCGTTCAAGTGCTACTGTGAGCCCGGCTTTAGTGGTGTCTTGTGTGACTTGGATGTGGACGAGTGCCTGAGTCGTCCGTGCCGCAATGGAGCCACCTGTGTCAACAAGATTAACGATTTCGAGTGCATTTGTCCGCCGGGCTACAGCAGCAAAGACTGCATGGTGGACATCGACGAGTGTGCCATGAATCCTTGCTCTGAGGGGTCGACTTGCATTGACCTAATTGCCAATTTCACGTGCACATGCATACCCGGCATGACGGGACGACTGTGCGAGACGGACATAGATGACTGTGTGTCGGCACCGTGCCAACACAACTCGCGATGTGTGGACGAGTTGAATGGATTCACCTGCGATTGTACGGGCACTGGCTTTGTCGGCGACTACTGTCACGTAAACATTGACGAGTGTACTTCGTCGCCTTGTGAAAATGGCGGCCAATGTGTTGACAGGATCAATGACTACGAGTGTAAATGCCATCCTGGCTATATGGGCAAGAATTGCGAAATTGATGTTGACGAGTGCGAGAGTAGCCCGTGTCTGTATGGCGGCAGTTGCCTGCAAAAGTCCAACCAGACATTATATAGTATGCAGAGGAAGCCAAAGTTTCCTTATCCGGAGTGGTTCTCGCAGCCGTTCGATTATGAGAACGCCAGCGGCTTCGAGTGTGTTTGTGTCCCGGGGGTGATTGGACGTAATTGTGAAATAAATATCAACGAATGTGACAGTAATCCGTGCACACGAAATGGAAACTGCATTGACGGGGTACGTTCATCCCTTATTTATTCATTACGTTTTATAGGTTATTTTAATTCAACGTGTATTTACAGATTGGAAATTTTACGTGCGAATGTGAGCCTGGATTTGAAGGATACCTCTGCGAGCTAGACATTGATGAATGTGAAAAGTAAGTACTTTTATTCAATGAAAACAATTATTTAACAATCACCTTTTTTAATGATTGAAGCCAATCAGAGTATTTCAAATGCGGGCTGAAGCCTGAATATTGCACCTCGGAGTAAGTCATCTGGTGAAATACTAATTTCAAAAAATAAATATAAGCTTGTAGATGTTTGTTTGCAAACAAAAGTTTCTTGTAAATTAGTTGCTGGCCTAAGTAAGCTGTATCTTTGACCTAATACCATATCTTACGATTTCCTTGTTTCTTTAAAATGGCTATCAATTACGAGTCTTCATTGTTATTAACTTAATTGTATTTAACTCATGGTAAAATTGCATTAATCACCACAGATTCAAACCATGCATGCATGGAACGTGCGTCGATGGACGCGACAACTACGTCTGCGACTGCGACTATTTGTGGGGTGGCAAGAACTGCTCCAAGAACCTGCTAGGTTGCATTAACATGCCATGCGACAACAACGGAACATGCATTCCATACCTTGTCAATGAGACGGTGCATCGCTTCAATTGCTCATGTCCGCACGGTTTCCAGGGGGAGACATGCAAAAAGGTGACGACGCTGTCTCTAATTGCCAGTAGTCTGCTAACAGTGAACACAACCCGCGAGGAAGGCTATGACATTCAACTGCGATTTAAGACAACTCTACCCAACGGCATATTAGCTTTCGGCACGGGTGGCACTTACAGCTATATCTTGGAGTTGGTGCACGGTCGCCTCAATTTGCATTCGTCACTGCTAAACAAGTGGGAAGGTGTGTTCATTGGCTCAGCTCTCAACGACAGTGAGTGGCAGAAAGTATTTGTTGCCATCAACTCATCCCATTTAGTTTTGTCTGCCAACGAAGAGCAGACAATTTACCCAATTAACTCGTACGAAGGAACAAATGCTAGCCATACGACGTTCCCGATTACCTATTTGGGCGGCACCATACCACATCTCAGCTCCTACTTGAGGCATCTCACACACGAACCGTCTAGTTTTGTGGGATGTATGCAGGATGTTGTCATCAATGGACAGTGGATTTTCCCCAATGAGCAAAACTCATTTACCAGTCTTAACAACATCGTCACTGGATGTCCACGGACGGAACAATGCTTTCCCAATCCCTGTTCATCCAATGGACAATGTTTGGATTTGTGGCACACATTCTCTTGCACATGCCAGCGTCCACATTTAGGCCACACATGCAAATATAACATCACAGCTGCCACGTTTGGCCATGAGAATGCAACCCACTCGGCTGTTCGTGTTGATGTCAGCGAGAGTGCTAAACGTGCGGTTCGTTCGGTTCTAGATATTTCGATGTTTATAAGGACTCGCGAAAGCACCGGCCAGGTGTTCTATTTGGGCAGCGACGTCAATCGTCCATCAGAGAATCGTCTACAAGGCAGTTCATTTGTGGATGCAAAGCTTAAGGGTGGTGAGCTGTTGGTGCGCATTCAATTCAATGGTACACCAGAAGCATACACCGTAGGTGGCAATCGCTTGGACAATGGTTATAATCATCTAATACAAGTTATCAGGAATTTAACATTCGTTCAAGTAAAATTAAATGGTACTGAATATTTCCGTAAGACACTGTCTACCACTGGTCAATTGGACGCTGCCGTTTTGTATCTGGGTGGTCCGCCCATTGACGAAGAACTACCAGAAGAGGGAACTGAAACTACAAGTGTAATTATGGCAAACGAGGAGGATCAATACTTCAAGGGTATCATTCAGGATGTGCAAGTGTCAAACGGAAGTCATGCGATGACCGTTGAATTATACCCTCTCAATGAGGAGGGACTTAATTTGCCAGCTCCATTTGGCGAAGTCACCATTGATCGAACATCGGTGCTAAAGGGTGAGGTGTCTGATAACATGTGCAAGAGCTCACCGTGCTACCATGGTGCCACTTGCCAGAACACGTGGAATGATTTTATGTGCGTGTGTCCCCGCGGCTACAAAGGACGACTCTGTCAGGATATACAGTTTTGTGAAATTCATTCGTGTCCGGGTACTGCCATCTGCCAAAATTTGGATGACGGCTTTGAGTGTATGACCAACATCACCATGCAAGGTACCGAAGTGTCGCCGCCACTCAGTTTCGTCTATGACAACATTGACGTGTCCAATCAGTTGATAGTGAACGAGATTCTGGTCACTTATCGCACAAAAGTTGGTGGCACTTTGCTATACATCGAGAATGGCGACATGTACTACAAGGTTGTGGTTCGCGAGGATCGCGTCATTGTACAGTGGCGTTTGTATACAGAGCAGCCCGTTGTAATCGAGTTCCCCAATGATAGCATTGACTTTGACTGGAAGACGGTATTCATTACCCACACTGATTCAACAGTGCGTGCTGGTTTCAAGGGCTGGGAACAGACGCCTGACTATGGCAAGGCGGTTCAATCTTTGGTAAACGATAGCCATTTGGTTGGTCTGTTCTCAGGGAACTTTCTTATTTATGTTGGCGGTGAACCATATCATCCAGCAAATGACATTCCAACGAGTAAGCACAGTAATTCTTTATTTTAACTTTAATAACTATAACTAAATCTTTTTATTGAATAAAGATGAAACAGAGACAACACAGTTCAAAGGATGCATCGGTGAGACTCGTATCGGAACTTATTTGCTTCCGTTTTTCCTCAAAAGCGAAATGAACAACACCGACATTAACTTGAGACAGCCGCATTTCGAATTGAATTCGACCAAACCGGAGGAAGGATGTCGCCTGTGCATTCAGCTGGATTGCAAGAATGGTGGCATTTGCGGTGATCCGTCGGAGCGTTTCGAATGCGATTGCCCAGCCGGATATGACCAAGATGACTGCTCGAACAACATTAATGAGTGTGCCCAGTCTAAATGCCAGAACAATGCTTTGTGCATGGACGGTATTGCCACTTATGAGTGCCACTGCACTGACGGCTTCGAGGGACCATACTGTGAAATTGAGACTGATGAGTGCATGTCCAATCCATGTCAGCATGGTGGCGTGTGTACAGACAAAGTGGCTGGCTATGAGTGCGAATGTACAGCTGAGTATGGTGGTCGCGATTGCGAAGAACTAAAGTTGATCACATGCAAGTTAGATCCCTGCTATAATGGCTCAACGTGTGTGGACGGATACAGTAAGTTAATTTTGTTTATCCTTGCTAGGAATTTGACTAAAAAAATATTTATTCAAGACTCGACAACTGGTCACAATTTCACATGCATTTGCATGCCCGGCATGGAAGGCCCATTCTGCGACCTGTCGTATTGCATCAAAGACCCATGTTACAATGGTGGCACGTGCATCACAATATCCGGAGTGCCGCCGTCGTGTAACTGTCCACCAGGTTATACGGGACGAAAGTGTGAGAGAGACATTGACGAATGTGAGTCGACGCCCTGTCAAAATGGGGGCCGTTGCACCGATGGTAAGGACACCTACCATTGTGATTGCACGGGCACAGGATTTGAGGGGGCTAGCTGTGAGTACGACATCAATGAGTGCACGTCGAATCAGATTTCTTGTGGAGGGCTCGGCAGGTGCATGAATACACGAGGATCATTTAAGTATGGATTTTTTTTTGAGGAGACAACCAATCAAATCGTAATGCTTCCCTTTTCCCCTTCCAGATGTATCTGTTCGAATGGACAATGCGGTTTGTATTGCAATGCATCTAATCCATGCACAATACAAGACATTTGTCAGAACGGTGGGACTTGTCTAGAGAACTGCGAGAATAACAGTGACTATTCCTGCAACTGCACCGACGGATGGCAAGGCAAAAATTGTACAGAAACGGTATGACCATTAATGAAAATGTGTAAGTCGGTGAAGGTAAAATAACTTTTGGATGATTCATTGTAGATATCTGTATTGGCAAAGGGAGTCACTGGTACCGATATTGCCATAATTGTGATACCAATTGTGATTGGTATTCTGGTAATAGCTGCCATTATGCTGGTCGCCTTTCTGATAATGGCACGTAACAAACGTGCAACCCGTGGAACATATAGCCCGAGCGCGCAAGAGTACTGCAATCCTCGACTGGAGATGGATAATGTGCTGAAGCCACCGCCCGAAGAACGACTCATTTAGTTTCATACTCTTCGATGCTTTGAATTTTGATTACCAGTATTTCTTTCAAAGTTATTACCATTTTCTACGTTTTTTTCATTTGTATTACGTCTGTTGGAAGGTTTTCACAATTTTCACTTCTATTCAATGTCATTCTATGTTATTTATTTTTCTCTTCCACTACATCTTAGTTGTCGGGATAATTTTTTTTTTGTAATTCAGGCTGCTGGATGCAAATCTTACAACACAATCAACAAACTGCCATCGACATTAACAGGCTCTATTTTATGTAGAAAAAATACTAAATGTATGCTTATGTATTTTTCTAAAAAAAATGTTGCTCATTTAATGTTATCTAACGAGCCGGCACGTGCCTGTTTTATTATAGTTTTTGTGTCTTGAGATTTGGCTGCAAACCAAGTCGACTGGGCGTATTAATTAATAAATTGTGGGCAACAGTTTGCCGCAATTACTCAACAAATGGAGCTTATATTATAGATTTTTAGTATTTAATCGAAATCATGTTATTGTGATACATATATTCCATTCTCGTGAATATGTTTCCGACTAGAAAAAATTGTTGCTCTTAAAAATTTAGTTAATTTTCACTCAATACAATGATTTTGTTCTATTAAATTCATGTGTTACCCGATTTGTTTGTGATAAAATAATGAATGCCTTAACAAATTAAATATTAACATGTCAAAACAACAACAAATGTATTATATTTTTATAATATTGACATTTAATTAGAGATATCCTTGTGTTGACTTATATTGAACTGTAATGAACTATATCAAGCAGCCGTCCAACTTAAAGCAAGATCTATTTGTTGTTTACACTTAATAGATGCAATTTTTAGGGTAATAGGAGGAGGAGGAGGAGGTCCTTGAAAGTAAATAAATAATATTGCAAACCAAACAATTATTAAATTAACTAATTACATAATCTATTGACGAACAGTAATACAAATATTTTATATAACAATAAGTGAAATAGTGTAAAAAAATCCGTTATTTTTAATGTAGCTCATAACTAAAAAATTGTAAATATTAAATTAAAAAGAATATGTATTAACTCTTGTAACTTAGTCCCACATACCCTCTAAAGTTTTAATAAAATAGAATGAAATTTTAGTAAAAAGCGACTATAGTGAGCAGCTGGCCTTGAATATTCAAATCTCTAAAAAAAAAGTCCTTTACCATGCATAAAATACTTAACATTCCATCATCAAAGAACAAAAATTGTATGCTGAAAACATCTTATTTGCGTTCGTTCTTTAGCAGCCGAACTTCTAAAATTAATGCAAAGATTATAACTTGTTGTAAATTCCAATAAATAGACTGAATACATGTCTCAATTTAATTTCGTGTATTTTAATTGCACATAAATTGTAATTTCAAATAATATAATGGCATAAGAGAATTATGAAATAAACTGATTTACATGAAAATAATTTAATTAATGCTCTAGCTTACAATTGTTTACTTTAGAATAAGACGTCAACGATTTTTTCTGTCTATTATTATTAAATTCATAATATGCTTTTCGAGAATCTGCCTATTGTTTGAACGGGCGCAGTTCAAAACTGAGATAATTTCATTTTACAAAAAATAGAAAAATATTGTTTTATCTAATATCCAAACGGTTAAGAGATCAAATTTGTCAAAAGACGATACAATTTCTGAGACGCAGAGACTCTTAAAGAATCAATTAAACTATTGAAAAATGTCTATGTCGAAACTTACATGAGAACCAAAACTTTGTGCTCAAGTCGATGGAGAGTGCCATTGGTCCTAAAATGCAATTTTAAAATGAAATGTTGTTTTGTTAACTCTCCTTCCTTTTTATTGTGGCTAATATTTCTAAGAAACACATTTGTCTAATTGTACTGTATCGTTTAAATAATTTTTTTTTAAGAAATGAAACTAAAGCCAACTAAATAAACTTTAGTACCTTGTAATTTACCAAGACTTTTAAAATCTTTAACATATTTGATAAACTACTTTGCATTTAAAGGATTTCATTTTTCAAATCAAACTCATGACTAAATTGCATACTCTAGAAATATTTCAATGAATTCATTAATTCGAAATGCAGCGATTATGCAACGATTTACCATTCAATGTTTTTTTTTACAATAATATATGTTACGCGTGCTTTGTTTAATCGATAAAATGAAATATATTTTTATATTCTGATGAAAGGAACAGGAATTCTCCAGCATATTGAAATACAAAGGATTGGGCTGAAAAAAACTGCATGACAACGATTGATTACAATGGGATGAAGCTTTAAATGTTGAGTGCTAAAGAAATTAATCTTGTATTCAAGACGAGAAAGGCTGAGTTCAAACATAACAGTTTAAATTGGATTATCTTCCTAAAATTTCATTTAAACTTCTTACTTTGAATTCTTGAAACATCTCATGTTTCATAATCTTTGTCTGTTACCAATATTAAAGGCGAGTTAAAAATAAACTAAATTAAAATTTTTTTTTTATCAAAAAACATATAACCGAAAATGTTGTTACTCGCTCAAGCAAGTAACATGGTGCCACCAAACGTATTTGGTGACTGTTTCGCACAAATTTATTCATGAGACGCCACCCACTTCAACTTGTCCTTGGTAGGCAACTCAAAATGATAGAAATTGCACTCCATCTTGTTCATGCAACTCCTACCGAAATGGCAAGGCTTCGGATGATAGTAGGTACACTGCTGGTTAGTGCAATTCGGAAAGTATTTGCACATCGTTGGCATGATGGGCGCCGTTATTGACTTGTAGTTGCTGACTGGAACCACATGAGATGCTGCAAAAGATACAATCGTTAGAACTATATAAATCACTAAAGTGTTTACAAAAGAAACTTACACATGGATTTAACACTATTCAATGTCGAGTGCATGTAATTGCAGTCAACACGATTACATGTCGCATCGAATTTGCATCGCGGATGCAAATAGATGCAGTTATCACCAAACTTGCAATTGGGGAATGATTTGCAAGTAGCCGGATGATAGAATTCACAACTGTCTTTGTTGCACTTTGGAAAGTATTTGCATTTTTCTTTGGTTTTGTTGCCACCACTGGCGTGTCTTACTTCAGGAACTAAGATGGCGCTGGACACTGCAAAATTACAAATATTGTCAATAAAAAAAAATCAATAAACATATCAATTTGGTGGTAACTTACGAGGGGGTACATTATCGAAATGACGACGCTTTGAAGGGCTTGAATTAGTGTCACTGTCGCGTTCAGTGGATTGGGAGCGCGATCTTTTGCGGCTGGTGCTTGGGCGTGGCGATGTGGTTATTGGGCGGTAAGAACGAGGCGCTTCCAGATCGTCTCGTTGTTTCTTGCTTTCTCCGCGTGGTGACAAGTCAAAACGAATGGGTGACACTTCACGTTGCTTACGACTTGTCGGCGATGAAAGATCTGCCGTAATTGGTGGAGCACGACGCTTCGGAGTCCTTTCAGCAGATAGCTGTCTTTTCTCGATGCCCGAATTGTTTTCTACCCCCAATAAATTTTGTTTGGGCGATGATGACCTCGATAGTTCGCTGCTTTCATTGAATTTTGAATCCGATGTGGTGAACTTGTCATTATTTGACGAAGCTGAGCGACGACTCGACTTTTCTTTGCCTTGCTTCTTTTCCCTTTGATGTGAAAATGATCGTTCAGTGGTTGATTTTACTTTGGATGCGGTTCGAAGACTGGACGAGTTGCGCGATGTTCCTGAACTGGTGTGTTCCGGTTTGCTGGCTCGTTTCATTGATTCGAGTAATGGTGGTGTCAATCGTTCTTCATTGGTAGGCCGCTTTGCGATATATTTGTACCTACTTTGGCGATTTTTGTGTTGCTCAATTTGTGGTGAAGATGCTTCACTATCATCTGATCCATTATGTTTTATAACTAATTTCTGAACTCTGTGCGAAGGCGAACTGAACCGAGTAAGCGAGTCGCTGTGGTTTAATTCTGCAGCTCGCTTCCGTTGGGTGTTTGTTGGAAATGGATAATAACTTGAAAGTGCCCGCTGTCTCGCCTCTTCTATGCGTCTTTCTTCAGCATTGTAACGACCATCCAGTGAAACCACGAACTTTGGATTCTCCCCTTCAGAATTGCATTCTGTTTTTGCGCCGCTGGGTGATGCACTGATGTCCGTTAATTCTTCCTTAACTTCGTCATCCGACGACAATAATGGCAATCGCTTTTTTCCAGTGTGGTCTTCCGCACGCTTAAGGATATACTCATCTCGATTCGGACTGTCAACAGATGCTTGACTTTTGTGTTCAATACGATTGACTGCGCCAGGTGGAGCATAGTACCGTAGTGCATCTGATGATGGCGGAGGTGGCCGTGCCACTGGTGGGATGGCTTGCAAAGGACGCACCCATGCTGTGGAGCGTTGAGCATCGGCCACAGCACGCAGCAGCAAATGCTTGCTGGCTTGTTGATTGGCTGGTACAAGAGCGCGGGGTTTTACTTTAACCACAGAATTTACTGGTTGCGACGGCTTTGCTTCGTCGTGCGAACCACCATAGTCATCTTCATTATCAGATGAGTACTGAATCTCAGGTTGTGGTGCAACCATAATACGTGAACTTAAACGATTCTTAGGCGGCGTAGTATTTATCATTTTATTTCGTGGTATAACCACCGATGAGTTCACAGCCACATTTGGAGACACTTCCATCGATTTAACGTCATTAGCAGAGGCTGGATGACGGCGGACACCAAGACGCGAATGAATGGGGCCACGATTGATCGCAGAGTGACTCGTGCTACGGTCAATGTCAATATTTCGCGCTACTGGTGATCGTGAACGTTCATTTCGACGCCACTGTTCCCGATTATGGCGTTTACTGTATTCGGATTCCGGACTACTGATTGGACTAGTACGATCTGCATAAAGACCACCGCGTCGACTTTTCAACGGAGTATATGTCTGCCGAATGGGATCTCGGTGGGATACTGTCTCATTTGTGCCACGCACATGATCGTATTTGCGGGAGATATTCTCTCGGTCATACTCCTTTATATCGAAAACAATTGGTTGACGCTTACTTCGATCTTCAGCTGCATCTGATTTATCAGCTTCATTAAGCTTTGAAGAACTGTCATCATCGCCTTCATCCGAAATGACTTCATCGATCATGCCGTCAACTTTTAAATTTAAGATATCACTTCCATCATCAGAATCGTCGATATTCGCCTCAAAATTGTCTGCGTCCATCGCCAGCAGCTGACGCTTTGCTTGATTTATTCTTTTCTGCAATTCAGCGTATTCAGCCAATTCGCGGCGACGATTCACCGTTTCGACAGCACTCTCGGCAATCTCTGAAATTGTCGGTATGTCAAAGTCATCCTGGTTTGGATGTTTGCTGGATGATTCACGTTTGGATTTGATCGTAGGCTGAGATTGTAGTGATTTGTTAGTTTTCTGAACAACCCGCTCAGTGACTGCCTCAATGATAGCGCTGGATCGATCAAGGCTGTCGTCGAGGGCGGCTAGTTCATTAGAGTGACTCTTCTTCTTATCTTTGCCGCGACGTTTATCTTTTTTATCTTTTTTTTGTCGTGAAACCCGCCGGTCAGCGTCGGCTAGTGCCTCTGATTCAAGTCGTGTCATTACGGTTGACGGTGCAGACGGTAGTTGCACCTCTTGCAGTTTGGTCAATACCTGATGCAACCATGATACGAACAGTTCAGTGTGGTCCTCCAAGAACAGACTTAGATCTTCCTTCATTTGATCGCGCGATCGTTTGTTGGCAACCATAACCATGACATAGTCGGGCAGTTCATCGTCAATGTAGCCCGATTTGCCACCAGTTCCCAATTCAATAAGTTTGGCTTTGATCGCACTCTGCAAAATAAAAATGTTTATCATTTAAAAAACGGAACACTTAAGAATCCACACAACATCTTCAGTTAACTCAGCTGGCTTCTAGGGAGTGTTTATCAGTAACGATTATTTACGTCCGATACACATATTGATTATAGTCATCGGTGTTTGTATATAAAACATGACATGTCAAATGGCAGAACTTTTTTCGTTATGGTACGAGTATGATGTACGAGTTAAGTGCATTATTTATTAGTCAATTAGAGGATAATCAATGGTCAAAGGAAATGTAAGTTTTGCAGTCTACACCAACCAACTTTAGTCATCTACATAAATAACCTACAACCCGAAAATGTACATAACATGAACACTTACCCGCATCGTTTGACCAACAGCAGATCCCAAATTTTCCATTGTGTATTTTACTGCTTCCAAACGGAGTAAAGGAGTTATTTAGAGTAAATATTCTCGCTAGTAGAAATACTTTACTTTTTATAAATTAGTTAGCGGATGGTTCCAGCTCCGCACTCTCTTTTGTTTTTTTTTCTTTTTCTAGAACTTTACACTACCATCAATGGATACCGAATAGTCGGCCTACTGAGTCTGAACTCTGAATGCACCGCACTTCAGTCAGTTGTTGTACCTATTATGTATATATATAAGTCACAAATATTTGACTTTTGACATAACAATATACATTATATATATGAGCTTGGGCGTGTTCGGTATTTCTTCACATGTCGTTTTGATTTGAGGGTAGAAGAGATTTTTTTGTTGTCAAACAAAACTCTTTTTATGCGTTGGAAGCTGATTCCATCTTATTTAGACATATTTTGAAAATCGTGAAGATTTTAGCCTTTTTTGTGGCTGTTTTAGAGTTTGTCTCAATATTTTTGGTGACAACACTGGGTATGAGTAAATTATAAAACATTTACCGACTGGCGACTTACTCATCCTGAGTACTGCTCAGTGAATCACACGTCATATTTGCATTTTGCATCTGCGCTAGATGCGACTGTCGCCGTGACTTGACTTCCATTTGGCTAGGCAGTGAACTTACCCCGCTAGTACAACGTAAGTCTACTGTCGTCACTCGTCAATCTTCACTCGTGAGTCGTGGCTTGTCTGTACTCTGTACTTACCAGTCACTACTTGCTACTTTGTCTAGCGCTATAGCCCATGGTACTCGGTTGCTCGGTAGTTTCTAGCGGTTTGCCGCTAGCGCGAGAAACGCAGCCTGCAAACATAATTTATAAGCGCGTCCGCTCTTGTCACTTTTATGGAAATTATATATTAAAAAAAAAAAAAAACATCTTTACAGCCTCCAGCAGGCAGCAACACAGTGCAGTTGAGTGATTGGCGAATGGTGAAGTTTGTGAATTGTTGTGCCGCACAAAAGTTTTGTTGGACAATTTGTACGTAATTCCATTGAATATCCAGAAGCTGGAGAAAAAAGCTGGAAAGAAAAGAAATATCTGAAAACCGCTGTTTAAGTGGATGTATCTGTTTTCGAAAGGGTCTATCCAATTAGCCGAATTGCGGACTTGCCAGACTCGTAAGTATTGTCTAATTACATTTTATTGTTTAAATGTATTGAAGAAAATAGTTAAATGATTAAACATAAAGAGAGATGTTAATTGTTCGATTGGTTCTGGCAAATGCGAATGTGAATCAGCTGTCATCATTCGTCTGTCAGCGGCCAGTTCGCGGCAGCTAGCTGGAGCCTGGAAATGTAGCAAACAAGTCGTGGCCTTTTCGTGAAATACCATTTAATGCCAAGCCGGTGACAGATTGGAAGCAACAATAGGTCACGACGCGTCTTTCAGATGACAGAGTGGTCACTGAATTGATTAGACACGGCGTATGGAAAGGTGACCTGGTCCACACAAATTCGCGATAACCTCATACATTCCCAGCACCCATCCTGTGCTTGTAATTAGTAAATAAATCAATATGCTAAGTTCCCGTGCAAGTCAGTTGATACTTGATAGCCAGCCAATTGGTGGCAGCGCACATTTGGATTGTGCGCTCTGCTGATTAATTACCAATAATTGCATTTAATTAACACAATGCAAGTGTTATCAAGTGGAGACTGCGAGAGTGGGGAAATTTTATAATTCCATTGGCTATACTAGCCGCCATACCTTCATCTCATTAGAATAAGGCAAAAGGATTCAAATTCCAACTAGACATGAATAAGTTCGAATTCGAGGTTCTTCAAATAACAACCATAAAATGTTACAAAAACAGTTTTTGAATGGTTAAACGTGTTGATAATATTCGTCTCACCGCATTATAGTACATTTTTAATCGGCGTGCGCTTGCGCATGAATCATAGTCCATTACATTTGGATTAAATGTGCTAATTGCGAAACATAATTTCGTTCATACGTATTTTTGTTAGTTTCCAATTGTTTACACAAGACCTGAAAGCACAATCAGAAATAAAAATTAAAACATCAAGAGCAGCGCGCGCACAATTAAGCAGTGAAACGAATAGCTTCTGAGTCACAGGCCAGTCTCCACTGCTGTAGAGTGTAGAAGCTGTGAACGGCCGGTGATCGCCCGAACGCTGGTCCTTCCAATCAGACGAAATCGATTTTCAATTGAATTTATATTGGCTATTAAAGTTTACAGAGCGTTAATGTGACGTGGCATTTTAGTATTTGCAAACGCAGACCAGCAAGGCATCTTCATTCTATAATCTATTTCAAATATTGCGTTTATGTTAATTATGTTATTGAGAATTTGGCCCAGCCGAATTCCAACCACTGGTGGGCGATGGCGACTGCTGTGCTCATATGTATATTTTTCATGATCTCTGATTGACGCTGTTTAGATAGGCACGCGCGCCAGACAATTGCCCAGTCTTATTGGTCCCCTTAAATTCTGGTTTAAATAAAATTGAGTTAATCTCTTGCTCCTATAACGAACTGCAAGCGTCAAGACAAAAGTGAGCTGGAAACAGGCCAGTGATGTCCCTTTCTGTTTGTTGTGCGACTTGCGGCAATGACACCTTTACATTTCTCCTATTTTATCGTCTAACATCTGATTAGAAATTTTATTCACAACAATTATCTACGGCATTTAGCCATTCACAAATACATAGAGACGCCAAGTCAGCGTGCACGGGAATGTTGTTATTATCGACATTCTGTTGACAAAACAATTTTATTACTCATTCGCTCGAACGGCGACATTTCTTCTCCAAAGACAATCATCAATTCTGTCGTCTTTACGTTACATTTATGTGTAATGAATGCGATTTCAACGCCATTGCTGATAGCCTGTTTCAAGAAAACGTCCCAATGCACTGGCGCAAATCGACCATGACAATTCCATTTGTGATTCTCGTTAATTGCGATTCCTGGCACCGGGGGGTGCGTGATGCGGGGTCTCATCACAGCCATTAACATCTTTTTGGGCGTTCCGAAATTGTCTTAATTTCCCCACAGTTTCACAATGCCGTGCCAGTCGGCCATCATATCACCATTAGCATAATTCGGTAATTTTGGGCAATGGCAATTAGTGTCCCATGTGATGATATTCTCTCCGAACTCGCTACACATTTGATGAAGCAGAGTACCGACAACTGAGGCTTTCGGACTCAGCGGTAGCACTTTGGATGGCTGACTGTCGCCTCTTTAGCGCTTTTATTAGTACTACAGCACATATATAGATAGCATTATGTGCGTGCGAATAATGGACAGTATTTACATTTTACGTGTGCAGCTCTGGAAATAGTTGACGACCTTAAGAATGCGCGTTGTCAATTTACTTTACAAAAGATTAATTATTGCGACTCAGACAACTTGTGCCATGTGCACTGTGCAGTCATTTTTATCGCTAATACTTCGGCAAACATATTGCTCCCTAGACCAGAACCGACTCGACAGTTTCAAAAACCCAAGAAGCCGTGAATTTCTTTAATTTAAGGAAATATCTGATTTTGTTTCAGAAGTTATGGATGTAAATCGTAGTTACGGATGTTGGTAATTTCAAAGGAATTTCGCATTAACCGAATACACTGAAAACGCTACCATGGACGACAATATTAACGAATCAGCCAGCTTCTTGCATTTGGGTGACGTCGTATCACTTTATGCCGAAGGAAGTGTTTGTGGTTTTCTAAGCACGCTCGGGTAAGCTCTATTTAGCCAAATAAAATCATAAATTACTACCAACCCTAACATAATTCAAATTACAGGCTAGTCGACGACCGGACAGTTGTGTGCCCCGAAGTAGGAGACCTAAATAATCCACCAAAGAAATTCAGAGACTGTCTAATAAAAATATGTCCTATGAATCGATACTCTGCCCAGAAGCAGTTTTGGAAGGCGGCTAAGCAAAGTGCAAGCTCGAACACTGACACGAATCTACTAAAACGTTTGCATGTAACATTTGATTTAGTTATATCACAATTAAAAAGAAAAGAAAAGATGCCGCTGATTTGAAAGCCCAATTAATATACAATCGACATCTATTTTTAGCATGCCGCTGAGATTGAAAAGAAACAAAACGAGTCAGACAACAAGAAGCTGTTGGGCAGTGTCGTTCAATATGGAAATGTAGTGCAATTGCTTCATCTGAAGTCCAACAAATATCTGACTGTAAACAAGAGGCTTCCATCGCTACTGGAGAAAAATGCCATGCGAGTGTACCTTGACGCTAATGGCAACGAGGGGTCCTGGTTTTACATAATGCCGTTCTATAAATTACGATCTACCGGTGATAACGTTGTGGTTGGTGATAAAGTGATTTTGAACCCAGTTAACGCTGACCAGCAAAGTTTGCACGTCGCCGCTACCTACGAATTACCCGACAATCCTGGATGCAAGGAGGTGAATGTTCGTAACTCATCAACATCGTGGAAAATTACACTGTTTATGGAACACAGAGAAAATCAAGATGACATCCTGAAGGGCGGCGACGTTGTCAGGCTATTCCACGCTGAGCAGGAAAAATTCCTGACCATGGATGAGTACAAAAAGCAGCAGCATGTATTCTTACGAACCACGGGGCGCACTAGCGCTACAGCAGCCACAAGCAGCAAAGCATTGTGGGAAGTTGAAGTTGTCCAACATGATCCTTGTCGAGGAGGTGCAGGCCACTGGAATTCCCTATACCGTTTCAAACATCTTGCAACGGGCTTTTACTTAGCGGCCGAACTAGATGCAGAGCACAAGGATCAGCACGACGTTAAAGATGCATCGTTTCGACTTATCTCTGTACCATATTCCATGGACATTGCAACTGTTTTTGAGTTGGACTCCACCACAATGACACGCGTCGACAGTCTAGTGCCACAGTCCAGCTATGTGCGATTGCGTCATCTTAGCTCAAACACTTGGGTTCATGCCACATCAATACCCATAGACATCGATGATGACAAGCCTGTTATGTCAAAGGTAGGATGCTCAGCTGTCAAGGAAGATAAAGAGGCGTTCGCGTTGATTCCTGTTCCGCCGGTGGAGGTACGTGATCTTGATTTTGCCAATGACGCTTGTAAAGTGTTGGTCGCTATGAATGCCAGACTGGAGTGTGGCAATATATCACCAAACGAACGACGTTCCTTAATTGCCCTGCTACAGGACATTGTTTATTTCATTGCCGGAATGGAAAATGACCAAAACAAGAGTGAAGCACTCGAATTGACCATAAACAATCCGAACCGAGATCGACAAAAACTGTTGCGTGAGCAATACATTTTGAAACAGCTGTTCAAAATTTTGCAAGGGCCGTTCAATGAAATCCCAAACGGTGAGGGACCATTCTTGAAGCTAGATGAACTCAGTGATCCCAAGAACGCACCATACAAATTCATTTTCCGTCTTTGTTATCGCATATTGCGTCTCAGTCAGCAGGATTATCGTAAAAATCAGGAGTACATCGCTAAACATTTTGGCCTGATGCAAAAACAGATTGGCTACGATATTCTGGCTGAAGATACAATCACTGCACTGTTGCACAACAATCGAAAGTTATTGGAGAAGCACATTACTGCAGCCGAAATTGAGACATTTGTCGGACTTGTTCGCAAAAATATGCACAACTATGAGTCTCGATTCTTAGATTATCTGTCAGATTTGTGTGTGTCAAATAAAAAAGCAATTGCTGTTACGCAGGAGTTAATTTGTAAGAGTGTGCTTAGCCCAAAAAATGCCGATATTTTGATTGAGACCAAAATCAAAGAAAGTCGTCCGCACCGAATCAGCGAGGAGGACCTGATGGATATGATAAGTGATACCCCAGGCAAACAAGCTGCAGACGAGGACGGTACGTTATTCCAGGTGTACCTTGTTTGGAACAGTGGAACCTGCTTCAGGTCGATGGCACAATTAGCCAAAGGACTGAAACTCTATCATGCCGAAGATAGTGCCATACTGAAGTACTATCGCCATCAATTGAATCTCTTCTCTAATATGTGCCTCAATCGGCAATATTTAGCTTTGAATAATTTATCGCCCCACCTTGATATCGATCTTATTTTGAGGTAAGTTCTTCGAAATGTAAATAGCCAATTGCTAAAGACATTTCATTTCAGATGCATGTCTGATGAAACAGTGCCATATGAAGTACGTGCCTCGTTTTGTCGCCTAATGTTACATTTACATGTTGACCGCGATCCCCAGGAGCCAGTAACACCAGTAAAGTATGCTCGCCTGTGGTCTGAAATCCCCTCAAAGATGTCTATATATGATTATGATTGCAAAAAACACCCTGATTGCAATAAGGAAGCTGTGCGTGCCCGATTCCACACGACCATTGCTTTCGTCGAAAACTATTTATGCAATGTAGCTTCCAAGACTTGGCTGTTTGCTGACCAAGATCAAAACAAGTTAACATTTGAGGTATAATCTCGTACCATAATCAAATTGAGTAACTTCTTAACACTTTGTTTACTTTACAGGTTGTTAAGTTGGCTAGGGATTTGATTTATTTTGGATTTTATAGTTTCAGTGATTTGTTAAGGCTCACAAAAACCTTACTCAGCATCTTGGACTGCGTATCTGAATTAGACAATAGTGCGTCTGAACGAAAAGTTCAGAATGGAGAAGTTGAATGTAAGTCAATAAGATTATTTTTTAAATAAGATTACTGCTAGTGAGTTAATCATTTCAATATATTTATATTCATTATACTATGCTAAAGCTAAAGAAATTCCTAAGGAGGAGGATAAGCGTAAGTTTGCTGTAGTTTACGTTTTTAAATTCTTATCAATTTATCAGTCCCTACATGTTTAGTGGAAATAATAAGAAGTGTTTCTTTTGCAGCTGAAGGTGGAGTTTTACGATCGATTGGTGATATGGGAGCCGTGATGACCAGCCTAACACTAGGTCCTATAGGCACCGCAATCGTCTCGCCATCTATATCCTTGCAACAACGCAAATCCGTGACACAGCTAATGAAGGAGTACCCATTGGTGATGGACACGAAGCTTAAAATTATTGAAATTCTGCAATTCATATTGGATGTTCGGCTTGACTATCGCATCAGTTGTCTTCTCTCAATATTCAAGCGAGAATTCGATGAGTCAGAGCAAGCGAATGCGGATACTGTAAATTTGAAACACAAAAATATTGACCTCGAGTCAATCGGCAGTCAAGCTGAGGGCATTTTCGGTTGGAGTGAAGAGTCAAAGAATCTTGATCTTGACGGCCAAGGCGGTCGCATGTTCTTACGTGTGCTGCTGCATCTTATAATGCATGACTATCCGCCTCTAGTATCGGGCGCTTTGCACCTATTGTTTCGACATTTTAGTCAACGCCAAGAAGTGTTGCATGCATTTCGCCAGGTGCAGCTGCTTGTGTCCGACAGTGATGTGGAGTCATACAAGCAGATAAAAAACGACTTGGATGTGCTAAGACAGAGTGTCGAGAAGTCTGAATTGTGGGTGTACAAGTCAAAGGGGGTCGATGAGCAATCTCACATGATGGGTAAGAAGCAAAAGTCGTCGTGCAACTTATACGAGGAAGAAGAGATCGGCCACAAAGATTCGTCACTGCACACATCGATGACGGATTATAGCAGTCTCAATAATACACTGACAAATGATCGCAAGGACTTTATGTTGGGTTTTGAAAATGGACCTCCTTTGCATCCTGAACAGTCGATGGAATACAAGAAGATACAGCAAATATTACTGCGCATGAACAAGTTGTGTATAAGTACAGGTAAATTGAGAGATGCCATCTTTCCTTAAATAAATTTGTTGATGGGCTAAACATTGCAGCTCCTGGAGGATTTACTAAGCCCAAAAAACATGAGCAGCGACTGCTGCGAAACGTTGGCGTGCATACAGTAGTTTTAGATTTGCTGCAAGTGCCCTATGACGAGAAGGAGGATGTTCGTATGAGGGAGCTTTTGCGCTTGGCTCATGAGTTCCTGCAGAATTTTTGTCTGGGAAATCAACAAAATCAAATTCTGTTGCACGATCATTTGGATTTGTTTCTCAATCCCGGGGTATGTTCAAATTGAAAATCTTTGCTGTTTCTTATTGACTATTATCATATATTGTTAGATTCTTGAGGCTGAAACTGTATGCAGCATATTTAAAGATAATCTGGCCCTTTGTAATGAAGTCAACGATAAAGTTGTGCAGCATTTTGTGCACTGCATTGAAATACACGGACGTCATGTACAATATTTAAAGTTTCTTCAGACAATCGTGAAAGCAGAAAATCAGTTTATTCGCAAATGTCAGGATATGGTCATGCAAGAGGTTAAAAATAATTAAAAATTAAATGTCAAAAAATGTACAATAATCATTAATTATCTCTCGTTAGCTAATCAATGCTGGTGAAGATGTTTTAGTATTCTACAACGATAAGTCATCTTTCCTGCACTTTGTCGACATCATGAGGCAATATTCTGACAATAAGCTAGAAGATGACAGTCCACTGAGATACCACGTTGAGCTAGTAAAATTGCTGGCCTGTTGCACAATGGGCAAAAATGTCTACACAGAGATTAAGTGCAACAGCTTACTCGCTCTGGACGACATAGTTACTACAATTTGCCATCCAGATTGTGTGGCAGAAGTGAAGGAGGCGTATGTGGATTTTCTCAATCACTGCTACATTGACACTGAGGTGGAGATGAAGGAGATTTACTCATCGAATCACATGTGGAGTTTATTTGAACGCTCGTTTCTTGTCGACGTCAACTTTGTTATACAATCGGGGTCGTCAGTAAACAAAGTCTTGGAGAATTATGTGGTCAATGTTGTAATGAATGTGTTGAGCACATTTTTCAACAGCCCATTCTCTGATCAAACTACAAGCGCACAAACACGTCACCTAATCTTTGTGCAGCTACTGCAGGCAACCTACAAACTATCTCAGTGTAAATGGCTGTCTCCGTCACAGCGATTCACGGTTGAAAATTGTATTCGTACTTTGTCAGAAATCGCAAAGAATCGTGGAATTGCCTTGCCAGTGGATTTAGAGAGCAAAGTGGCGACAATGTTTAGCAAACAAGCCCTGCTGACACGCCAGACTAGCAAATGGTTGCTGGCTTCCAAGCAGCCCAAAGTGGAACGCTCGCAATCTCAACTCATGCGCTTGGACCGTAGCATCATAGAGGGATTACAAGATATTGTGTCTCTACTTGAGGATCAGTTGAAACCACTGGTGGAGGCAGAATTGTCTTTACTGGTTGATATTCTTTATCGGTCAGAGTTACTTTTCCCAGTGGGCACAGAGTCACGCAAACTGTGCGAAAGTGGCGGCTTTATACGGCGGCTAATCAAGCACACTGAGAAGCTGTTGGAGGAAAAGGAGGAGAAGCTATGCGTGCGGGTGTTAAGGACGCTTCGGGAAATGATGGCTATCGATATGGATTACGGTGAAAAGGGTGACAATTTGAGAAACACATTACTACTGCGATATTTTGGTAAAGGATTCTCGATTAAAACCACTGAGATTATCGATCAGAAAAAAATTTCAATTGCATCCCACGTGACACATGGACCCGGTGCCAAGCATCTTATACGCGCAGGACGCACTCTCCATGAAGTTCAGAGCTACTTGGACAAAGAGGGTGCCTCAGATTTGGTGATTGAGCTTGTCATAAAATCTGTGCATTCGCCGTCTATATTCGTGGAGGCTGTCGAGTTGGGCATTGCTCTGCTTGAGGGTGGTAATCCAATCATTCAGAAAGGCATGTTTAATAAGTTTTTGAGCGGCGACTTAAGTCAGGCGTTCTTTAAAGTGTTTTATGATAAAATGAAGGATGCTCAACAAGAAATTAAGTCGACTGTGACTGTAAACACAACTGACATTGCCGCCAAGGCACACGAGAACAAGCAAGACCTAAAAGAGTTTGAGAAAATATCGAGAAAGCATGGCGCCAAGGCGAATGGCATCATCATAACGGACGAGTTACGCGATGATTTGAATAGTGCCGGGATCCAGACGGCTCGCGCTCTAGCAAATGCGCGTAGTCTTTCGCCCGGTGAGGATAGCTCAATGATGAACATTGGAAGCGCTTTAGAGGACATGCTTGCGGAAAAGCTGGAAAAACATAAAGATAAAGAAGACCGCAATAAACTGTCAACAAAGGTGCTGGTGATGCAACCAGTGCTGCGTTTCTTGCAGTTGCTTTGCGAGAATCACAATCCCGATCTACAGAATCTTCTGCGTCACCAGAACAATAAATCCAATCACAATCTCGTCTCGGAGACGCTGATGTTCCTTGATTGCATTTGCGGCTCAACGACTGGCGGTCTAGGATTACTTGGATTATATATCAACGAAAATAATGTTTCTCTCATAAACCAGACGCTAGAAACGTTAACGGAATACTGTCAGGGTCCATGTCACGAGAACCAGAATTGCATTGCCAAACACGAGTCTAATGGATTGCACATCATTACCGATCTGATACTTAACGACATTAATCCACTGGGAAAGAATCGAATGGATTTAGTGTTGGAGCTAAAAAATAATGCATCCAAGCTACTGTTAGCCATTATGGAGAGTCGTGGTGACAGTGAAAATGCAGAACGTATTCTTTACAATATGAATCCCAAACAGCTGATCGACGTGGCGTGTCGAGCTTTTCATCAGGAGGAGGTATTGGACGACAACGACAATGACGACTTTAGTCAGGATGAAAGTGATGATGGAGTCTCACCACGAGAAGTTGGTCATAATATTTATATTTTATGCCACCAGCTAGCACAGCACAATAAAGAGTTGTCTGGCTTGTTGAAGTCTCCAGAAAACTCTGCGAACTATGATGCCAAAACAAACCAAGCGTTGCTCTATTATGCCACCCACACAGCCCAAATTGAGGTAAGAGCAAGAAAACAAACGATTTTCTTTATAATAATGAATATTTTGTCGGTGCATTTCAGATAGTGCGACACGATCGGACCCTAGAACAGATTGTTTTCCCAATACCAGAGATTTGTGAGTATTTGACGCGTGATACTAAAACTAAAATATTCCACACAGCCGAGTTGGACGATCAAGGTTCTAAAGTGGCCGACTTTTTCGACAAGACCGAAGAAATGTTCAACGAAATGAAGTGGCAGAAGAAGCTACGAGGCAAGTTCGAGTGATCCATGGACTTATAAAATTTATTAAAAACTAATCCCATTATAGGCCAACCGTCGCTCTTTTTGGTTAGCAGTTACATGTCACTCTGGAGCAACATTCTGTTTAACAGTGTCGTCCTAATCAACTTGATAGTGGCATTTTTCTATCCGTTTGACAATACTGTGCCGCAGTTGAACTCGCACATGTCTTGGCTTATTTGGACAATTATGTTGATATCACTGGCAATTGTTGTTACCTTGCCAAGAGAATCTGGAATTAGAACACTGGTGGCATCCATAATATTGCGGTTCATATTCTCGGTTGGTCCAGAGCCGACGCTTTGGCTTCTGGGATCACTGACGGTCAGTCTTTGCGTTTTGTGGAAAATAGTCGTTTAACAGAAAAATGTTGCAGGTCGCACTCAAAGGTGTTCACATTATCAGCATAATGGGCAACAAGGGAACGTTGGAAAAGCATTTCCTTAAGATTATCACGGACCTCCAATTGCTCTACCATTTACTTTATTTGATGTTCTGTGTGTGCGGCATTCTGTTCCATCCGTTCTTCTACTCCATACTGGTATGATTCCTAGATTTTACTGCTTGTAGATCTAATCAATTTGGAACATTGTTTCTCTTACAAATGGATAACGAGTCTCCTGTATTTTGATGTTATTTATATTCTATTAGATGTTTCCGTAATGTTTGAATTGGAGTCGCATTCGTTTATTAAGGTTTGATTGAATCTTTAGTCCGATACTGTTGAGGTGAAATGCTTTTTAGCTGGTAAATTGAAACTAGGCGCCTGCTGTGTGTGTTTTCCAATCGGCAACTGTCAGTTTGCCCTGCTTTGTGTGTTGACAGTACTGGATTTTTCTTTAGTATAGTTGTTTTAATAGTTCTTTCTACTCATAAGAAGAAAATGGCATGCTCGTAGACTTAGAATTTGGTAATAATGCACTTTGCTGATTGTTCACTAATTTGTATTTATTTTCAATTCCTGAACTGATTGAAAAAAAAAAAAACTAAACAATTTGGAACCCTTATAATTTTGAGCAATTTTTATTTAAGTTGACTTTTGTTTGCCAATCAATTTCAGCACAATAAAACAACAATAATTAATTAAATCTACTTTCTAGCTATTCGATGTCGTATATCGTGAGGAGACCCTTCTAAATGTAATCCGATCTGTCACCAGAAACGGACGGTCAATCGTTCTCACAGCAGTTCTGGCTCTTATTCTGGTCTACATGTTTTCCATAATCGGCTACATCTTCTTTAAGGACGATTTCTTAGTGACTGTCGACGATGAGCTTATTTGTAGGCATTTCCATTCTTTTTGAATTTGTATTGTATGTTAAAGACATGTATTTCTTTTAGATCCGGAGACACCAGAAGGCATGAGCCACATGGTGCCACCATTGCCTACGGAAGAATCATGCCAAAAGCCGCAACCGCCTGAGGTTTCACGTGGAGAGGACAATCGCGAGCGTGCCTGCGACTCACTCGTAATGTGCATTATCACGACATTGAATCAAGGACTTCGCAATGGCGGTGGCATCGGTGATATTTTGCGAGCACCTAGCAGCAAGGTTCGTATCTCCCGCTGATGTTAATGTCACAGAATGACACCTTTGTATTATTGTGATTTTTGCAGGAGCCGTTGTTTATGCCACGTGTCATCTACGACCTGTTATTCTTCTTCATTGTAATCATTATAATTTTGAATTTGATTTTTGGTGTCATCATCGACACCTTTGCTGATTTGAGAAGTGAAAAACAGCAAAAGGAGTTAATATTGAAAAGCACTTGTTTTATATGCGGTATGTATGAGTTACATCCATGATTGGCACTAAATAATCACCTTTAACACAAACAGGCCTTAATCGAAGCGCGTTTGATAATAAAACGGTGAGCTTTGATGAGCACATCAAATGCGAGCACAACATGTGGCACTACCTGTATTTCATAGTGCTGGTCAAAGTGAAAGATCCTACCGAGTTCACGGGCCCAGAGAGCTATGTGTACGCCATGGTGAAAGCCAGCATACTGGATTGGTTTCCACGACTGCGTGCCATGTCACTAGCGGCCATCGATGGTGAAGGTGAGCAAATTGAGCTGCGCAATTTGCAGACGGCGCTGGAGAGTACACAGCTGATAGTCACAAATCTAGCACAACAACTGATGGAGTTGAAAAATCAAATGACGAAACAGCGTAAACAAAAACAGCGACTGGGCATGTGGAGTATTGATCGATAGATAGTGGGTAGGTATTAGTTTTATTGTTATGGGAGCCTAAGCATAAAATCATCGAGCCGAATCCAACTAATTGCCACTTGTAGATTTGGTTTGGAGCTCTCCACCATATTTGAGCCTTGTCAGTTACAATTGAGTTTTTTGTCGACTGCAAAGTGCACATTTTCTTATCAATTGTAGTCAATAAACTAAATTAATTCAAATATTGTTAGGACAATTTACAAAGTTTATCCATACTGCAATCGTTCATAGACATCTTGTTATTTTTTAGAAACATAAGATGTTTTTGTTATACTAATAATTGAGGCCCAGTGCACATTTAAAATAATATTTAAAACAGTGAGTTCAACTCAATTGTAGAGAAGTCATCCATTGAACCGATATAACATTTAATTGATTATTGTCGTTTTAACAAGTACACTAGTTAATTTAAAAAATTGCGATTTAAAAAATAATAAAAATAAAGACTTGCACAACTATTTGTCTGTTTTTGTAGCCATAAAATGTAAATATTCCCCAGATTTGGACGCCACAAAAGTAAAAGTAGGTAAACTGCAGCTGATTGATTAAAAGAAAAGACAAGAAATTTTTGTCAAAATATATTGTTGCTTTATTTGTATCTTAGATTCATACAACTTTAAAACATTTTAATTGAGTCGTTTTTTACCAACTTGCAATCATCACTGTTCTGAAGGACTTTCTGAAGTTTAGGAAAACATTTATTTTGGTCGCATCATCGCGTTTTCACATATTTTTTAACACTAAATTCTGGCTTAAAACAACAACAAAAAAAAATTGTACTACCAACAAGTACAAAATAAGGTAAATCCAATGAAAACGAAATCAATAAAGCAAAATTCATTAATCAAATAATAAATATGAATAATAATTATAAAAACAAAATAATTTAATTGCATAATTCAACCAAAAGGACGCATCGATGAATTTTTTGTAAATTATTGCAAATATTTCTGCCAATCAAAGGAACTTGTATCAAAAATAGTTAACACGGTCATTTTGTGTTTCTTAAACATAAACAATTTGGGTAAAATCCTAACAAGTCGTCCTGCTCCTTCTCAGTTCTCTCTGAATATCTGTAACAATTTCGATTGACCTACTAATTCAACTAGGAGGGGTTTAGCCCTCAAAGATTTAAATAATTAATCAACAAAATCCCGGATTCGTGTGCTCAATGACACAGCGTTTGCAATACTTTTTCACTGCCCGATATCCTTCGATAGTGATTTGACAATCCTGAATGTTCAACTGCTGCAGGCCACGACAGTAGTACGCCACCACCTGGATGCCACGATCCGTGATCATGTCGCAGTTGCGGACACTAAGCTTCTTCAAATTGGGACAACACTCAGCCAGCGCTTTGAGGCCGGCATCACTGACATCGCACTTTCCAATATCAAGGGCCCGCAATCGTGGGCAAGATCGAGCCAATATCGCAATGGCGTCGTCGCTGACCGCTTCACAGCCACGCGCATTCAAGTACCGCATCTTGTAGCAACGACGTGCAATCACCTTAAGTCCAGCATCGGATACTTGGTCACACTTAGCCACTGAGAGGTAGCGCAGTGCAGCACCGAGTTTGGCCAGCTCGTACAAACTAAAGTCGGTTATATGACAGCAGTCGGACACACTTAACTCGCGCAGCGACAAACAGAAGCTGGGCACGAATTTGAGGCCGGCATCTGTAACAAATTAAATCCGATTATTATATGTTTGCCAAACGGCCAGTAATGACTTACCAGTTATCTGTATGCACCGCCTCAAGTACAGATACACCAGTTGTGGACAATTCTTGACAATTGTCTTCAGGCCACTATCATTGATCAGCTGGCAGTCAGTCAGATCTAAATACTGCAAAGTCAACTTGCGATGGGCTTCCAAAGCGGGTCCCAACGTTATGGTGGAGATCTGCACGCATCCCGTCAGGTCAAGATGCTGCAAGTTACTGCACCACAAGAGCACATCACTCATCACGCCATTCGCCACCTCGCTGTTACCGTGCAACTGCAGATGTGTCAGCTCTGGGCATTTGCGCGCCAAAGCTCGCAACGCCTTCTCAGAGACCCGGCAGTTCTCCGCGAAAATGGCGCGTTCAATGGAAAACGAATTATGAGCCAATTTCTTAAAGACGGTTTTAAGCGCCCTATCGCCGTGCACTATTTGTGTGCTCTCCGCACCGCTGATCCCACAACCTGTGGCAGAGCCCATTGCACTGGCCGCTCCGCCCAAATACAGTGATCGCCACAGCTGCGGATGCCAGACAAGTGACTCAAAGCGGCGACAAACGCGAGCCAATTTGCACAAATCACATGAGCTCAGATAGTTGAAGATGGCCACAACAACCTCGTCCGTCAATTGATCAAAGTAGCTTGGTATCTTGGACGAGAGCTTCCCACTCTTACTGTATTTACTATTATTATTATTATTATTATTGTTATTATTATTATTGTTATTGCTACTATTGTTGTGACAACTCTGATTGTCGCTACTACTGTTGTTGCTGTGGGCACGGTGGCTGTGGTTAAAGTCGTGGCCACTCGTGTTGCTACTGCTGTTATTAGTCCTGCTACTATTGCCTATGTTATTGCTGTTGCAGTGGCCATCGCTGCTGTTGTGATCAAGGATGTAAGATTTTATCTGTTGACTACTGTTAAGTGATTGATTGTTGCTGGAAGTCATCATGAGTGTGGCGTATCCCTGATCGATGAGGCTGGGTGACAGTCGCATTATGCTGGCACTGTTGTCATGACTGTTGTAGCTATCATTGTTGGAGGATGTCGAGTCGTTGCTGTGCGGCAGATCATGAACGCCCGGCCTGTAATATTCGCCAGCACCACTTCGCATGTTGCGACGCAACATCACCGCCGGCGGTGTACTACCTCGGATCATATGACGCTGTTGGTGGCGATGTCGAATGTATGTGTTGTGCGCCAAGGAGCCCGACGGATGACTGCCGCTGCTACTGTTACTGTTCGCCACATCCGATTGCGAGGCAATGGCGTGCTTTGACTCCTCCAGAAACAGCTTCACGTTCATCTCTCGATCAAGGTCGTCCGATTGATTGGAGTTGTTACTTTTCTGGTAGCTGTAATTGACGTAATAGAATTCCGGAGCATCATCTTCGACAAGAAGTCGTTGCTGTTGAGATCCACGATGGTGCTCCACGACGACCACATCATTGCTAGACATCATCAGCTGAGGTGATGCTCCGTTGCTGCAAGTGTTGTTGTGTTGCCGCAAGGAGCCGTCACATGACTCCGGATCAGAAGTATCGTCGTTCTGATACATGATTAGTGACTGGATGGACTCGTAATTGCGATGGTGGAACGATGCTGCACTATCACCGCTAACGTGCTCTGGATTTGGGTAATATCGATGCGAATGGTTGTGTGGCTGATTGTGACGGTGATTGGATGTGGGCAGTGCGGTCTGTGGTGGTTGTCCGACGTTTTGTGACAACTGATGGCGATTGCCACCACCGCTGCAGCTGCTGTTGCTACTGCTGGCGACACCTTCGACGCCGCCGCTACCACCCTCACCGCCGCGCATATATTGGTAGCTGTCGATGTGGCCTGCTGGTGCAACAGAATTACGGCCCAATGACGCCAGCGGACATTCCGTCTGTGGACTTGGTATGGCTGATAGTGCGCTGTCGGCTACGCTGGACATCGCGGTGGCTGCTGGCAGCAGACGTCGCGTTTGTGGCTGCGGCTGGTACGCTTGACGCAGTTGCGACTGTTGCTGTTGGTAGGACATATTATTGGTTGGCGAGTTGCCACGCGCTGTCAATCACCCGTATTGGTCTTTATGCGAATCACAGATGTAATACATCCATCAATTGCACAAGTAACCCGCATGGCAACCACAAGACGCTCTCAAACAGCAAGGTAAGTGGTGTAGCGCTAAAAACAAATGAATCTAGTTAGCCAGATTACCAGATTTCCCAATTTAAAAGAATTTACAAGCCTAAATATGCAAAACCATCGACACTTTTAATCTTGAGCTGTTTTGTCTGGCTGCCAGTTGCACGCACTTTTCTGTACACGTATGAGTGCTCAAATTAAATTCACACAGAAACACCACAAACAAATTTGGCAGCTATATGGTCACTGGTCGAAGGATCAGCCTTTTCTAAGCAATTTCCATAACAATCAGCCAGCCTATAAATTTTCTGAGGATCACTCACATTACTCAATCGCGCATAGTTTCACTACTTTTTTATCGTTTGGGGGCTACCATGAATGCGATGGACTACTCTAGGAGTTTGGTGGTTGACACTTGGTGCACAAGAAAAGTACGAGGTGGCGATGGGCACGGGCACAATTACAAATTTACTAAATTTACTAAACTATTAAAAGAGTCTACCTGTCTTCGCGAGTCGCGACAATTACAAACTTAGAGACATAGAGAGGTAGCTGAAGAGAGATGGAGCTAGGTAAAAGACAATCCAAACAAAATTCCAAGTCAACTTGTCACTTATTTGATAGTTTTAAGTAAAGTTTATCGCTGCGTTTATGATATGCTGAATGCTGATGGTGGCTTAGCGTACAACGAAGAAGCGAGACGCAGCATTAAGCATCTAAGAGAGGTGCGCGCGATCCAATAAAAGACTTGAACGACACAGCAACTACACGACTAAAGACACCTCTCGCGATGTAGACGACGAACCCTACCAGCAGATATCTTGTTGGTGCGAGTGTAAACTGAACTTCAGATCACTTTTGTGTTGATACTTGGTTGGTATATGTTTTCGGATTCCTTCTTTGCTGCTGTCATTCTTTCTTTGGTTTCGTGCCTCTCTTATGAGTCTTCATTCTTATTTCTCAACAGTGACTGTTGGTACGGACATATAAGATATATATCTAATTTGCTACGGATACTGCTATAGATACTGAGCGAATCCTCCACTATGAATATATCGATAAGAAGGGACGTCAATAAGAATACCTTTCTTACTCCAAGTTGATTGAATTGGATTTGCAGAGTTATGGCAACTTCTTCTGTGGCAAGTGCTGACTGCTGATCACTGCACTAACACGATGCATATCAATTTCAAAGTGAACGATCGCGGTCCGCGGATCGAAATGCGAATGTGTAGTGAAATAGACAACTTCTATTGGTGTGCGAGATGTCAAAAATACCTGCGGCTGCAATAAGTAGTCAGGAATCAGGTTCAGTTCAGACATCAGCCGCCGTAGTTCGTTGTTCTATGCTTCGGCTCAAAAAAGTTTGCCCAAAGGGGTTGAAGCTGTTCAACTCACATTTGGCAGTATAATTTCAACACTTGACGGTTAATATGTTATTCCATAGCGAATTATGTATTAAATGATTACTACTCAATAATTAAACAATTTAAATTAAATTCCTGCGATAAATGTTCTTAAACTTTCCCGACAGATGGCCAAAAGGTAGCCGTGAAGATTGACTTCCGAACTGCACACTGCTGCTACTATATAGTTTATATAATACTCGTAATAACAATAATAAGACGTATACGCGCGCGGTTCGAGGTTATGTCATTTCCCATCTGTCACTTAACAGTTATCAAATATTAAAATTTTCCATTTTCATTTACCGATACAATATTTGCAAGAATTCACTTCACTTTTGATTGTTCTTGTAAGTAAATTAAATTAAAAGAAACCATTAGACTAGGTGATGGCAAAATACATAGCACAGATTATTGTGCTTGGCGGGCAGGTAGTTGGCAGAGCATTCGCACGAGCCCTGAAGCAGGAAATTCGTGCGTCACAGGAGGCGGCAAAACGCGGCGGTGGTGGCAGGCAGGGACAAGAAAGAGCGGCTGCCAATGCGCGAACAGGTAATATATTCAACATAAATTTTTTTTATAGGTTAAATGCATTTATATTTAGTTGTTAATTGTTTTTTGTTTTGTTATTGACAGGAATTACACTCGAAGAGGCACAACAAATTCTCAATATTGACAAATTAGAGGCGGAAGACGTACAGCAAAAATATGACCATCTATTCAGTGTAAATGATCGTACGAAAGGTGGCAGCTTCTACTTGCAGTCTAAAGTCTACAGAGCAAAGGAGCGCATCGATCAAGAGATTCAACAGGCTGCAGCAGGAAAACCTCCGCAAGGATCAACACAGGCGTCTGCGTCCAGCTCATAGCGAGATGGGTGTGCTGTGAAATGTGTAGCATAATTGAATTGAACTGCTTGAGGTGTAGTAATCATCCTTTAAATACTGTGTAGGTATTTCTAATGATTTATCAAAATAAATTTGTTGAATGAAGACGATAAATGGACTTTCTGGGTATTAAAGTAGTAAACATTGATATTTATTTAATGTCACTTCATACAATTTGATCGATACATTGCTTCTATCCGTTAATTCCATGAATCAGTCTGATATTTTGGGTCCAAAAAACACCGCTTCGGCGGTAAAGTGTAAAACCTATGTAAATTTTGTATAAAAGCACAGCAACATTACTGTTATTCCGTAAACGCAGGGCCAAAAACGTTGTTCAGTTAATGATTCAGCTTCCTCCTGGCTAGATTAAGTCTTTCGATAAGACATCAGCGAAAATTGTTAAACGTTTTATTCAAATTGATTAAAAAAGTATAGTAATTTATCAAAATTGTGGAGTGAATATTGGCAAAATTTACGATTAAACATTCAATCAGTATCGCAGCTAATTCCATTACGTCCATTACAGCTCGGTATTCATAGATGTGTTGGCCACAATCTCGACATCAGTACAAAACTCATTTAAAATCACAACCTCATATGGACTACAATCAGACAAATTAAGGGCTGCACAAAGCCACCCGTAGAACCCCTTCTCCAGATCGGCCACCTCATTCATCCATGCATTCCAGTTGACGCTCAATTGAATGGTGGCCGCATAGACAGTCAGTCCCAAAGTGCATGCCAGTATCAGTATGGGGAAACTCAATACTAGCAAGGGACTCATCGCGATTCGCCAAACAAACGATTTCTCTTCGTTAAAATAATTGAAGAAATTGTACCAAGTCAACGTGCCAATGTAAAACGAGTAGACGGCCGTGGCCAGCGCTACAAATGGAATGGCCAGCATGGACAGGGCGACAATGTGGGCGCCAGTCTTTCTCTCGCACGTACAACAGGCGGTCTTGGCGTTTCGCTGTGACACGGGCCCAATTTTTTCGCGCAACTTTTGCAACTCCTCCCGCGATATGTCCAATTGTAAGTCAAGAATCTCACCCTTCTTACGGCCACGCTTTATTGTTCCGGTTATGGTGAGATAGCTGTCCAGCGATGTATACTTGCGCTGTTTAGCTGCAAAAGCCGCCTCATCTAGCTCATCGAAGCTGGTTCTATTGTTGCGAATGCTTTCCAGTCGGTTAGGCTGCAGAGTCTTCGCCTTCGAGGTTTCTGTCTTGGCATCCAGTGGCTGGATGTTGACCCGTCGTTGTTTGCACATCCCATTATCGCGTTTCAATGGATTACCTTCTTGTGCGTCAGGATATATTGGTGATTGGAGAATGTCACACTCGTTTCGGAATGTCTCAAGGGATGTGGTGGTATTCACCACAGGCTTGGCGGTGTACGGCAAGTCGCTTTTATTTGGACGACTGCGCATTTCAGTCTCGGCGATTTTCACGCGACGCGGATCCTGCATAAAGGTATGTGAACAAAACTACTAAAACTATGTTAGAACATTGTACCTGTATCAAATCGATATGGTATCCGCCAGCCAGCACCTTCTCTGGCGTTTTACCAGCTGCACGTTTCTTTGGCGGCTGGAATTGTGGCGTTTGCATTTTGCTCTCCATTTCGGCACGGTTTTTATGTAAAACTTTTGACACTTTTTAAATTCTAATTGGTTGATAGTTTAATAGGATAATTGGGATTGGAAGAACAAGAGAAACTTATTACTTAGGTTTGGCTAGACTCAGATATAATTAAAAAGGGGTTGTGACTTGAGAATTCACACTTTTGGGTCGATGCCTCCATCACAACTATTTCACTGTAACTCTAGTGGTTGTGAAGCGAAATGCATGTTACGTCTGGAAGAGTTGCAAGCTCGTGTTGTTAGTGCGCATGTCACAGTTTAAACAAAACAGTGGTGCACGTGCAAGCTGTCGTTGTTGAGGTGGAAAGGGTGTTAAATGTCTGATCTTGCATGTGCATTATTGTAATTATTGATTACTCAAGATTCGAGTATGTTGTTTTTCACACTTTCAAAGTTAATTATCATAAATTTTGAATGCAAAAAAAACACGATTTCAGAAAGCTTTTCGGTATTTTTTTTTTTTTAGTTTATTCACGTACCAACATCATCTTTTTTTGAAGTAATAGTTTATGTACTTTTAATATTCGTTAATCTTAAACAATTCTTCCCCTCCCCTGTCAGTTCTGGTCCAAGTCCCACTTACCAGAGTGGTGGTAACATGAAGCTGAACACCTACTCGGGTTTTTGTTACACAAACAATAATAACTAAGTGGCTAAACAATTTTTCGACACTGTAAAACCTTTAATTAATTTTTCTCTTTGGATTTTAAATCATTTCCAAATCTTAAGTGGCTTTTATTTCATTCAAACAATTTTTTGTCAAGTCCAATTTCATAGTTAACATTTTTTTTTAGAATTTTGAAAATAATTAACCATAGTGGTAAAGTTTGTTGAAATTGGTCAATTTCGAATAATTTGCGTTTGGGTTATTTTTTAACGCATTTCTATATACATATTGCCACTGGTCGTCAAAAATGAGTGAAAAATTACTAATTCGCTGTTTGGTATCGCTTTTCTTCATGTGCGTTACACACATGCGCTTTCTCCTAAATACAAATTATTGCTAAACATGTTTTTAATATTACGAATATAAGTAAGTAAGTTTTTTTTTTGTGGAAGAAGTTGCGACTTAATCGAGCAACCACGTCCTTGTCGGCAATCGACTAAATGCATCATTAAGGAAACTTCGGAACAATTTGGAAATGCTCTGTGAAGCTGCCGGCCGCATTTCTTGGACGATCTCATTGGCATTTTGATTCAAGAACTGGTTGATAGCCTCTCCTGGAAAGTAACAGAATTTTCGTTAAAAAAACTACCCATAAGGTGGCAAGAGACCAAAATGAACTCACCCAAGACATTAGCACTGTTGATGTTATCTTTGACCTTGAATCGGGCATTTTTCATTGTGAAATCAATTCCCAGCTTCTCAATTTCCATGTACTTCTCATCGCCACGCTGCACCTCACGTCCATAGATCTTGGCGATGGCGCTAATGTCAGCTGTTGGGCAATACAAAAATTTATTTAAATGTACAAAAGTGCAGATGCAAAATCGATCTTACAAAATTCTGCCCAAAACTCTCCATTGGATCGCACAGGCAGCAACAGGACATTCCCGACCACTTCGTACTTGCCGCGTGCCTCCACCCGGGGAATGCCCAGTCTCATGTCGATGCGCAGCTTGTTAATGTCACTTCGCACCTCTTTGACGGTAAAGTTACTGGCGCCGCGCGACACAATGTTGCTGAAGAGTGCCTTTATGCGAACCGCGCCCGCCTCGTTGTCCATGGTCAGCTCGTCCACAACCAGCGGCTCCAGCGGTGGCACATTTAGCTCGGGCAGGCCACTCGCGAGATATGGTCGCAGTGCATTGAACGAGTTTTTGATGCAGACGTTTATCTGTGGATCGGTTTTACTGCATGGCTGAATGTAGGAGGCTAGTGAGAAAACGTCATAATGATTTTAAATGGCGTGACTTTGCAACTTCTTATTTAAATTATCATCGTGATTATCATTACTTCTGGTTAAATTACAAATTAATTACAATTATTATGACTGATGACATTAGCAACAAATTTTTCTTCATTATATCGACAAGTTAACCTGACAAGGACATTCAATTATTCAAATAAGTATACGTCGTTGATTTGTCAACTCGTAAAAGAAGCGTAATTCGAGTAGATAGGCAATAACTTCTGTTTGTTTTTGAGTAGCCGATACGTGACAAAATTTTAGTACTTATTAAGCTTAGTCATACATTTATTGATGCCTAGGCCGGTTACATAATTTGTGTACTCCTTAATCCGCGACAACCTTCTGAGCACGCGGTGTCCAAACCGCCGCGCTTCGCCGCGCCGCGACAATTCAATGAGCCATGCAAACTCATTTTTCCCCGGCCATTGCGCTTTGCATTGTCTTGTGTACACGCAAGTAATTAAAATCAAGGTTCCACGAATTTTTGTGTCGACATTTTTTACTTCGGTAATCGCACTTGTCAGTTTCACATTGGTCAGCATAAGTAGAACTCAAAGAATCCTAATTTTTTGCAAAGCTAGTCTTCCATTCTAAACGACTGCGACATAGCCTTCAAACGGCCAACAAATTTATGTCAACTGCGTGTGCACAATTTGCAATCAGGAAGTTTACAGTCTTGGCTGTCAACAACAAAAAACAAGCTTTCAGCTGCTTAGCATAGTTACAGCTGAGACCGTCGTCAATCTAGGAAGAAATCAACGTGAGTCAAAGGAAATCAACGATTTTTTGCAGCATCGTCCAAAAAGCTGCCTCCTCCTACTGCCCCATGTACCATTTCCCTTCTCGTTTGATTACGTTTGATGGTAATTGAATAGCAAAGCTCATGCAACTTGTTTGTGGGTTTTTTTTTCGCGCATATGTGAATAGCATGTTACGACATAGGTACATCTATACATATTTTAATTTCAATAAAACTATTGTCTTGGCTGCGGTAATGCTCATCGCGTCGCATCTCGTCGTAGCAATCATAAGCTTCATAGAGTGAAAGCACATGAACTCGTAGAGCTTTTCGAGTTTCTACCACACAAATGCAAAATGCCGTGTAAAGTGGTGCCACACATATGACGGCGAGTACCATATGAGTATATGACTCATTGTGTGGTGGCCACCCGAGCCTACAAACATGGGAAAGAGCGCAGTGTGGCGCAGCGCATTCTCATGAATTGGGAAAAGTGGGTCAGTTATATAATTGATTACACGACTTTAATGTTATACTAATTTTCAGTGCAGATTCGCTTTCAATGCATTTGGGGCGCATTGGCGCAGCATAGTGAGTGAGTTCGTCCTCTTGCTACCTATGTAAATGCTTAAATGTCAACGCTCAGGCGCAAACGAGTTAGCGTCAAATGCAGTTGCACATTGAAGCGTATCAGCGCCGCTTTTTTTTTGTTGTTGTTGTAATACTTTACTTCAACTCAAGGAGGTTTGTAGCTCAGTTCACAAACGAATAGGTATTTCTTAACAGCTGCTCTGAGATAAATGCCATTTTTCGCAATAAATTGTCGCCGTTATGTCGGCGCGGTGCGACTGTAAGCGCAACTGGTCCCTTATGGGAGTTAGGAAGTGGTCCTTGAGGAAGGGACGGACGTTTGGCAGTCAGGTTAATGATGAAATCTGATGAAGACGACGACGAAACGATTGTGCTGAGTCAACAGCGCGTTGTTTTGTTGTGTTTTAATGAAATTTGCTGAACGTAATAAACAAACATGTATGTTTCACTCCGACATACCATATGTGCATCCACACACGCTTATGCAACTCGAAGCCGAGCAGTAGGCTTGCCGGTGCGGTTTACCGCCCGTAACAAAAATGTTTTCTTGCGTCTCACAAACAGTTGAGCTGGACATTTTATGGGTCGAATTCTAAGACGTTTTCTAAGTTTGCGTTCTTGCGTCTTAGAAGTGGTTTTGTTTTCACAATTAAATAAATATGATACAAGTTAATTAATGATAGGTATAGGTGATTAATGTTTGATTTTCTTACCATAATTTTAATTTCAAGGGTATTTCATTTTCAATTAGCAATTTTGATTGTTTTACGTGACGACATTCAAGGACTTTGATTTGTTAATGGGATATTTGTTTGTCTAAGCAAATGTTATAGATTTTCGTTTTTGCAACTAAAATCCTCAAAAAAAAAAAAACAGAGTTAGTGAATCCCTAATGAGCCAACATTTTTGCAAGAAAATCCCTACCAACTGACGAAACAGCAAACAATCACTTATTTTATAATTATTACACAACAAATAATTACGAGAATATTGCTTAAGTAAAGCCAAATTATTTGCAATCTTACAAGCAGCAATTATCGTACAGAACAGTTAAATGAATCATTTTACTTACGAGCTTCAATGGCCATGCTTAACGAGAAGTAGGCTGCAACCAAGCAAATCCATCGAACTGTTGACGCCACTGACCACATTTTATCGACACAAATTGTTTTTTTATTTATTTATTTTTTATTTTCTTCTCTCACTAAATCGTCACACAGATTGTTTAAACGATATTGGCCAGACGTAATCCGAAGATTGGTCACTTCAAAGATCACCGCAACTTCACTCACTGAAGATATACTCTTGGTTTCGTTGGTTTCTATGTGAATCGTATGTAATAACTTGAAATGTTACTTGAATAAAATTGTGCACAAGTTGCAATTTGAGGAAGCGAACACTGTTTACAGGTAGGCAAATGTGTGCCAACACCGACTCCCAAATATTTGTCTGTGGGTGGTGCCGTTGTTGTTGTTGCTGCTGTTGTTGTTGTTGACCGGAAAGGACTAGCCGAAAACGTTCAAAGTGTACGGATCCACGGTGTAAGAAGTGACAAGCGTGCTATCTATTGTGCAGCACCGTTTCAAGTAAACGCGTGCTACCGATCGTTTGTATATTTATATGTTTGAGGAATACAAATTATGACTGGCTGCCATGATCGGTGGGGTTCATTTCTTGAACGGCGGCAACGATCGAGCTTTTTGGCATTTGCTTTTGCGATCGTGTGCGCGCTTTGTATGGTATGAGTGATCTCCCCCTTAAGTCCACCAGCCCAATGGCGAAATCGGCTACAGCCGCATGATGACTTAAGATTTCAAATGGAATTACTCAAAGGGTGAGTATACTGATAAGAAAAATCGTCTCAGTTCTTCCACGATACTTCTTTGAATGACATTGACGAGTTGCTAAAACACTGAAAACGAATGTCCGAGAAACCTTTATTGAGCAACACTCCCTTAACCTACAGGTAAACTGACCCACCTGGTCGTGCATCAACCGAAATTGCACAATTAAATTGTTCACATTTTATTAACAACAACAATTGTTGCTATTTCACACATTACGTGTTTTAATTTGGCCTTTATCTCTATCTTCAAGACACTGAAAATTAACGAAATGTAATGTTCTATCTTTGCTTATAAGTTATCTTGGATTTATTTATTCAACGCCAAGACATTGGTAAGCCAACAGAAAATGGGGAAGGCGACTCATAATGTTAAAGTGGCCGTTTTCGGTAGGATGTCCAAATATTAAGTCGCGCTTACAAAGACAACCGCCATTATACGGCTTTGCAAGAATAATTGCTAATTTTTAATTACACCGCGCGCAAGTTTAATGGCCGTCTCTGTCTTGTTATGGAACACGTCAGTGCTGTGCAATACATTATTGCTTAAAACAATAGCAATTATTATTCTTGGAATGAATCCTATAGTTTGTGAATAAGACGTTTTGGCAGGAACATGAGAGGATCAAAAATTGACATTGGCGCAAAACATATCTCAATCAAGGTCATCGTCGACCGCTCAATTAAATTAATTTATTATTATTACATTACTATATTACCGCACTTATGCAAATATGCTATATCTGATTATATAGTCGATTGTACCGGATGCGAGTTGCACATGTGCAGCAGCCATCAGCCGAATAGTGCTGTGTCAGGTCATGAGTGCATTGCAGCGGACTGCAATTGATTGACCAATTGCCACGTGCGTGGTCAATGCGAGAATTGAGCAATATTTCTGTGATTAAGCGAATTTCGAGCACTAATAAGCAATGAGGTGAGTTTGGTGAGTGGATTCGTATACTCATTCACCATACAGAAACGTATAATTTTTAATGCGTAATTTAGTTTCCGTGCATATGCAATTCATAATGCATTATGCAATGTACGGTTTTGGGTTTTTGGTTGGTGTGCTCCCCCGGTCCCTCCTCCCCCCCTCCACCTGCTCGGCCTGGGCTTTAGCTTCGCGACTAGCGAGGTGAGGCGGCCTATATGTGAGCTACTGCATGTGTAGCAATGTACATATGTTATCGCATAGATTGCGCTGGCCAATTATGTTGTTTGCCTCCGACTTGAGCTAGCAAAAAGCTCACTAAAAAAGGATATCATTCTACTGAGTACGCTTCAATCATTGTCCTACTTCGGCGATGTCGCATGTGTACAATTATACGAGTATTTTTATGGGCTTTGAGAAATTGGTACAATGTCAAGTGTTAAGGCATCTAAATTTATCGCTATACTCGCAAGCTGTGGAGTAATTAGTTTTCCTCGTAAAGATTTCCTTTGATGAAACACGGGTTTCTTGTATTGTTACATCAACTATGGTGACTTGTCGCAAAATCAATTCTGTCTTAGGAAGAAGAGTGAGTGGGTTTTCTCTGACCTTTAATGTCGCACAATTATTGCCTCATATGCAAAAGCCCACACGTTTCTTCTTTTAATTATCGTTGCAACAACATTTTCACCGTAGGTTCGAATTAAATCATTTCAAAGATACTTTTCATTAGTTTTGTTATGACTTTTTATTTAAAAACTACTGACTTAAATCTTTCATACATTTGCTAACTTATTCAATTTTTCTGTCTGCGATGAAATTTTTGTATTTTGTCTTAAATTTAACATCTCTGTTGAACTTAAAAAGCTTTTGTACAAATCCCTTAAAAGAAAACTTCTAACTAAAAACTAATCGCACTCTCATCACAATTCAAGAGGCAATTACACCTACTCGCGTTTATAAAAATAAATAATACAGTTTTGGTGTCACATCTAATGCACCGTTATAGCGTCACTTATTTCACTACTTACTTTAATAATTACTAAACACTTATCTGTGCTTAATGTACAATTTATGAACTTGCGACATGGGCGGTGAACTAAGGTAATCAGCCCAAATTTACACCAGCCAATATTTGATTGGCATTTTTTCAAAAACATTGTTCCAAAGTCCCTGGAAAATGCCGGCAAGGCCGCTCTCCAAATCGGGCCGCAGCTCCTCGATCACATCCTTGGAGTTGACATTTAGGTAGTTGTTTATGGTGGAGCCCAGTAGTTGATTGCCATTGAACAAATTGCTCAGGTGAATGCGCATACCTCCAATCAAAAATGTCACCTTCATTGATTCAATGTGAATGGCGTCCTGTAGGTAGAATATTGTTTTAGAATTAAATCAAATTTAAAATGAATTCAATATTATTAAATTTGAAGCTTAACTGCAACTATCAATCTAAAGAAAGTTGGCGCACGTTTTTTTGAATTTTGCCTACATTTATTCTATTTATGAAGCTTTAAGCTTTTTATATAAGCTTACGGTCGAACTTGAAAGTGGCACTTTTGCAAATTATTATATTGATTTAATAATGACATAATAATGTAGAAACTCACCTCGGTCAAGGGTTTCACGCTGATTTTTGTGCGAACTGAGCTTTTTACATTCTTCAGGGTCATCGCCACTTTGCCACTACCAACCACCGGTAGTAAGAACATGTTTCCATTAAGATCGTATGTGCCATCGATGCGCAATCGTGGCAGCAGCAAGTCGAAGCTCATCTCACCCTTGGCCATGTCAAGGCTAAGATAAAATGTATTTAATAGAACTTTCGGATTTTCCATTAAATTTTGAATTACCTAGCAGCACCGACGGTGGCATTAGATGGCCCTCGAACGAGAAGTCGTTTAAAACCGCCAGCCAGTACCAAATTTCCTGATCCCTTTGAAATTGTAACGTCGTCAATTAACAGCGGCTCAAAGTGTTTCACGCCCATCTCGGGAATCCCTATAACATTTATAAATTATTTGATTTGTTTACAATAAAAAAAAAAAAAAAATTCACACACCTTTGGCCAAAGATGGAAACATTCCTTCGAAGAGCTTTCGGAAACAGCCGTTTTGATTGGGGTTGGCCTTTGGGCAAGTAATTAACCAGTCAGCTGTGTGATAAAGATCAATTAAATATTATTAAATTTAAAGTAAGTAACTATTACTTTAAAGTAATTGCATAACAAAGTTGTTTTACTTCTCCAATGGAGAGTACCCAAAGTGTCTGACTAAATGTTAACCATTCAAAGACTGAGTCCTAATACATGTTGAAAAAAATGCATGCATTTTTGGTCCGCAATATTTCAACATAACTACAGTGAACAGCGCAGACAGAATTTGTATAAACATATTCAAGACAGATTTGTGAATAAATTAAATAAAAGCATTTCATGTGAATTGTTAAGAAACTGGCTTTATTATGAAATGAATTTCGTGAGCTACATAAATGTCCGACGAGCATATGATCCATTGACCCAGATTTAAGTGCTAAACATATACGGAGAGCTTTCTTTCCTCCACATTGCAAATGAAGAGTTAAATGTAAAAAAAAAAAAAAATTGTAGCAAAATTTGCATCACGAATGTAGTAACACATCTCTTCAGCATAAATTTTGATTAAAAAACACAAATAAAAGAAACAGAAAAACCACTTTTCATCGCGTTGTTGGTGAATTTTCAAATGCTAAAGAATGTGCTTAAGTCAAAGTTGATTAAAATTACAGACGGAACGAATTACATTGATGCTGGGCCTTGTGTGTACCAATTGTCACAGCATATTACATTAATTTAATGTTTATTAGTCGAATCTGTTCCGGGAATGGCTGACCCTCAGGTCTCAATAACGCCACTCAACAACAACAAAAAACGGTTCCAAATCAAATATCAAGCATGTTACTCGTATAATCTGAAAAAAAAAAAAATAGAAACCTCATGCTCCCGAACGAATGGCGTAATCCAAGGTGGACGATCTTGCCATGCACACAAGACTCATATCATTATCTGAATGCCCATTATGCATGACCATTTTCGCTTTCTGTTATTAGAAAACTTTCGATGAATGTCAATACCATTGGTCGCATTGTAAACAATGTCTTACATTGGAGAGAAAGACTTTCATTTTCACTCTGACCGAGTGGCCAGAGTCGTAAGCGGCGCGGCGCGCCACCCAACTTTGTCTTATCACAGTTCGATCAGATAAGTCGATAATCTTACACGCACATTTGTTTTGTTATAGGAGATTCTCATAAGAAAAGCGAAAGTTTTTTTTTATTTGTATTTAAAGATATTTCAGTAGATTGAATGTTTATTGAAATTAATGCATTTTCTACGAAAATTACTTAAAATGGTCCTATTGAAATGTTGCCGCTAAAAATGTATCCAAAAGCATAAACTCGCAACGAGATCATTGGGACCCAAGCCAAGCGGTTAAGGCCCAGCATGACCGAGTTATGTAAGTGAAAGTTAATTGTTTTGTGAATGAACTTGGCGTGCAAAAAACTGCCATAAAGGAATTCCACAACTTTGCATAACCAACTCAAAAACAAAAAAAAACGTCTTGCCAGAAAGAAAATAAGTTTAATTGCTTAGCAAAGGTGAATTGGGGTTGGAAACGTTATTTTCCGTGGTGCAAAAAATTCATATTTCTTATTTAAAAAAAAAAAAACATTTCTTACGTTTTGAACTCAACTGGGACCCCTCACAGGAAACCGTTGCACTCATCGTGACGACAGTTGCAATAATTGCAGCATATATCGTTGAATTTCTTGTAATTGCCATTTTTCTTTTTAATTTTCAAACAAATATTTTGATAAAATCAAAGTCACAGTCACTTAATTTTTTTTATGTTTTATTTTGAACTGCAAACAACAAGCGCTGATTTAAACTTTTATTTAATTTAAAACTTTTAAAAGTCCACTTCATTAACAATTGATTCACCGATTTGAAAATTGAAAAACCAAAAATAAAGTTTAGGGAATTTTGAAAACACCACCAAATTATTGCAACCGCTCAGTTCTGCCGCCTATCAGCTCAGCGATTGAATTGGAAATGATCTGGCTGACGAGTTAGGAGTAGCTCATATTGGTGCGATCACTGCACAACTTTTTTGGTCCGCCGTCTGCGTGGACACATTGTAATTGTATTGCTCCATCGTGTCACTATCTCCCGGCTACCACGTCGCGTCGCGTCGCGGCGGCTCGCGTAGTTTTGCTGTGTCTGTTTGTTGTCCACGCTATTCCTTCGAGCGATATAGGTAGTTTTTTTTTCGGTGGAACCGTTGTTGTATTTTGTTTTTGTTTGTTGAGCTTTGGTCTTCAGCAGTGCAGAGTGAAATTGTCGCCCCACCAGCCACCAAGTCATGTCACCTATCTCATTTACTGTTGCCGAAGCGTATTACACCTTCAGTTGTTTTTTTAACAATAAAAAAGGATATTTTAATATATTTGTCACAAAAAATACACGCATCGCTTATATTGAACTATTTAGCAAAAAAAATTCAAAAAAGCATTTGTTTTATGCAAAAATGCGCTTTTGACCTTGACATTTGTATCAAAGTTGTCTGTGAGTTAAAGGCCCACAATTGTCCAGAAAAAATATTTGTCCAAGAGTAAACTGTTTTAGAAATAATGAAATAAAATAGACTTGACCTTACATTTTCTTGTAACTAATTTACTTTTATTTTTATTACTTTTAAGGTTACAAATCTTGAGCGGCTGAGATTGACATATTTGATGGAGCTGTTTTTGAGAAGATCCTAAAATATCTGGTAAGTCGACCCTGAGAAATTGTTTTTAATATTAAGATAGTTTTGTTTTACACAGCAAAAAGTTTGGTCAATTCGTTTGCAAGTTATGGACGAATAGGAATGTTTTTGTTCGGTCATATTTTTGGGATCATTAGATTTGTTGCCATAAAATGAGTCAGATTACAAGATTAGATATGCTAAAGTTTTATTGATTGAAAAAACGGCGGCGGTTTGTATACGAAATAATATGATTTGTGACTCAACAATCGCCACATTGTAGTCAGCAGCAGCATTTAGGATGGACGGTTTTGTTCAGTTTCGGGTTGTTGCAATCCAGCCACCAATGTCCTTCTGGAAACCGAAAGCCAACTACATTTGTCAATATTTTTAAAACATGAACGCGGTCACGCATAATTTACAAAAATTTTGTATGCAAGTGTTTGTGCGACTGCGCGTGGTGCAAATTGAGATGCTGAGCGCCAAGATCAAAACCTTTGTGCAACATTTATGGGAAGCACATAAAGTGACTTATCGCTTTTCGATTGGCTTCGCTCTGTTCATTTGTTTGTTTGTTTGTTTGTTTGCTTGCTTGCAACAGTGACAGTTTGTTTGTTTGCGGATTTTGCTAAAAATTGCGTTTTCAATTCCACGAGCGTCCAATCGATTTGCATTGGCATTAGCGGCCGTAACTCATCGCGCCGAGAATATGTGTGTCGATGCGATCATTCGAATGCGATTCTTGTTTCATTTCTATATATTTGTTATTTATGCAATCAAATAGAGAAGAACGATTTTTGATCGCGAAATCAGTCAATTTTATTCAATTCACATCGCCATCTATGACTGACAAAGACTAAAATTCCACTCAATTGAATTATTAGCCTTTTGTGGTGCGTACAGAATTGTATATGCCATGTACTAGGAAATAGTTGGTTCAGAGCAGATGTACATAATTGTCGCTGGGCGATGTATGACTTGCATACAAACGACACCGAACAATTTATATTCTTAAGACCGATTTTGAACAATCAATTTACGATTAGGATTTGACAAAGGACATTTAAAGCTCTCGGTCCAATTCCCATTTCCGTTGACTGGATGGATACGTTGACTTTAATTGTCAGTTATGGAAATTCAGAATTCTCATTCTCTGCTTTCCATATTGTCTATAATTTTCCAGTTTTCCCTTCGAATTTTCTATAACAATTCAGGAGACGAATTATACACATTTACAATATAATTTCCATTGCTCAAGGACACACGTAGAATTTATTTTTATATGAAATGTTGCACCGGCTCTCCCTGCCGCGTCTTTTCGTTTTTGATTTCTCAAACGAAAACTAGCTCATGCGAATAGTTTACATGGTAAACAAGCGCACGTCATCACTGCAACTCCTTTCTTTTAATAATGTCTGATTAAACTGCCGGCAATTTTCTCGCAACTTTTGAAACAGTCTATACATAAACGGGTATTTACATATATTACAGTGAAAGTGTTGCGTCATACTCTTTCTTAGCTGATTTTTATTTTCTTATTATGTTTTTTACTGATTCGTGTTTATTTTCTTTATTTCATTGCGATAGTTTTTACTTTGGCGTTTACCACCGATGAATCTCTGCACTCCGTCGCATTCGCAAATACCAAAGCTAATTATTAGTTGGAATCTGCTTACATGCGGGTAATTAATCAAATTACCTTTTTTTTTAAATAAACAAAAAATACAATTGTTATTATTGCTGTAATCGAACTGATTGTCGTTTCCCTGCTGCTTTTTCTGCTTGTCAGGTGGGGATTTCAAACTCTACCAGGTCGGCAGAAACCATGAAAAAGCAGAAGCACAAACAAGCTCAGGAGCTTTCTGTGCGGCTAGAATTAGAATTTTTTTTTATTTTTTTTTTCATCATTTACGTTTTTTAATTTCTTACGAATTTCAGAGTACAGCAGAATGGAAGAGGCAATGTAATGAGAAACGCTGCATCCAAGCCGATGGAGCCGATTGGGCTAGCTACTACTGGAACACCGCAGCGCCACTACGAAGGATTTCCTCATCGTATGTTTCAAAATAATAAAATATTGTATCAGACGAAATAAAACAAATTATTAATGTAAAAGTAGAATAAATTCTATTGTTGCATTTTTCTCTATTAGAATTAAGTTTTCAGCAGCACGAGTTACAAAATTGCTCTAGTATTTTTTTTTTCTTTGAGTAAAAGTTCTAAACATCAAAAAAATTTCCGCACTAAACATTAAAACAAATTGGTTCAAAATCCGCCAAAAATTAATTGCAGCCGTGGCCCAACGTGTTGATCGGCAGTCCAGTTCTCATCTAATCCAAAGTGGCGTGCGGGGGAGAGTTCGCATCCCGGGAGCGACTTGGATATTTATTTTTTCACATTATATTCACTGGTTAAAACATATTGGCGAAGAACCCCTCAAATACTAAATGCAGCCGTGACCCAGTTGGTTAATCGGCCAGTCTCCCATTCTCTCCTTTTCCTC
>JANSTS010014798.1:12570-22792 GCA_026546915.1 Sylvicola fuscatus
TTTTATTAAAATGCAAAAATATGAAAATTGCATGTGCAGACCTGTCAACAGCGCATTTCGTCCAACAGCTGATCCCGTTTTTCTGTCCACCTGATGTAACAGTTGTTTGTAGCAGTTTGTACGCCGCCACCGATGACCAATCACCGTATGAGTTACGGCGCAAGCGCGTCGTGCGCTATGAACTAGCTGTCAGCTGTCAAACCATAAACAATTTACGAAATTATTAAATCGTGGACGCGTTTTGTGATGGATGATAAATGAGAAAGATAAAGACGTGAAAAAATACATTTTTTGTTTAAAATTTCAATAAAAAACAATGAGTCTAACTGTTTCTAAACGATTATAATGGTTATTTACGTTATTCTCGGATTGTGTCTGTTGCTGTACATTTGCTCAGAGTAAGTAAGGAAACTTATAAGAAAAACAACATAACTTAAAGTTTTTTTCCCATTCTAGCATAATTCCAAAATTGATATTCAATCACTTGTCAAAAGTATTTGAGGCCGAGATAACCTTCTCCAATTTCTTCGTCTACCCGCTCGCCTTCGCTGATGTCAAGATTTCAAAAAATGGAGTCACCTTGGTAAGTACCCTCCTCACTTCTTGATGACTCATTCATGATTTGTTTTGTTTCTTGCAGCACATCAACAAGATTTGTCTGCAAAGTCGACTGTTCAATTCAGAAGTCACCAAGTTGATTTCCCTAAAAATATTGGACGTCAAAATCAATAAAGACATTAAAAACACCCCAGATGGCCAGACTAAGGAGAAAGAAGAGCGTCCCGTGCAGAGGCCGAAGAAAAGACTTGACTTTCGCGACATGAAAGTGCCGGGACGATTAATCGACTTTGCTGAATTTATGTCCGTTTATGTTCAAAATATTTCAGTGGTTGTCAGAAATCGGGACGTAAATCCCAATTGGTTTATACATGCCACAGCTAAGGAACTCAAGTTGAATGGACATGTTCTTCACAGTGCGAGAAATTTGGTTCTCACAGGAGCTCTCTGTGACGCTCAGGTAATTCAATTCTCCAAGAAGTCGATGAATTTACTTAAGATTGCTTGAACTTTAGGTAAAACTTCTTCGCCATGATCCTCAACATTTGCCTAGTACGGCAGAATCCCGGCCTTGTTTATCTCAACTCAATTTCGGGATAGCTCTTGAAGGAATCGTGTCAACTCATCCGGTTACTGTAGTCGAAGGGATTGAGTTGGGCGTCAACAATACCAAAATTGTCATACATGATGGACTCTACGATTTCATCAAGGAAACCAAACAACCAAAACACATTGAGGAGGTTTTACAGACTATTGACAGTGGCGAGTCGAGTCAAACAAGTGACGTGAAAAAATGTTACATTGACATCTATCGCAGGCTCTCGCCAATTATACCAAAGGTATTTTGGAAAATTGCCAGATTTAGAGAGAAGAGTTTATGATTTAATTTCTTTTTCAGAATATTTTATTCAAAATTGAAGATGCACAACTTTCTGCAGTTAGAGAAAATGCTGTCGATGACTTTGTCGCCAAACTGCAGCTTCTTGCTGTCAATAGCAAAATCCATTACAATTTTGCTACAGATGAGTTGTCAGCTCTCTACGTAGGAACTAAAATCAAGCACTTCGAGATTGACACAAAGTATGAAAAGCTCTTGTTCATGGAACTATTCACAATCGACTCAAACGTAAGTACACTTACTGCCAACTCAATCAAATTCACGAAAATTCATCCTTCAGGTCATGGACCATGTCGCCAATCTGTACGTCGCTATGAACACGTTCCAATTGATTTACAATCACCGAGAAGTATTCGGCTGGGTCAAAAACAACTTATTCTCCAACGATTATGTCATTTCGTCGAGCAAAATTCTGCAGCAAGTGCACAAGAAATCGCATAAGAAATCCGAATTCCTGGAGTGGCTGCATTCCCGTGTCAAGGTTAATGGCTGCGCTGAAATGTCCAATATCTCAGTATTAGTAAAGTTGAATGAACAGACGTCATCAGTCAGTGTGAGCCACATGAAACTGCGACTGGAGCAAAACAACCAAGTCGTTTGGCGTCCGTACTACAGCAAAGCCCTCAACATGCTGCTGAAGGGTAGTTTCAGCGTGGAACTAATGATAGAATCGCTATGGTGGTCGCTGGACAGCAGCACTGCCCGCTCCAACTCCCTGAAAAAGACCCACATGCGAGGGAGTCCGTTCTATTTGGGAGTCGGCCTAATCAAAATCAGCGACAACTTTAAGACGCAGCAGAAGTTAGACTTTACATTCCACACGTTACGCGGCGAGTACAGTAGCTCATTGGCCTCGTTTCTGGTGCAGCTGAAGGAGTGCATCACTGACTACAGCAGCCGTTTCGAACCGCAGAAGAGGCTGAAAAAAGCCAGCGTTTGCGAGGAGCACATTGACATGCCCGTTTATTTAGTGAACGCACAATTGGAGGACATTTCACTGTTTCTGTTTAACCAGCACGACACTTGTGCCTTGGTGCGCCTCTCCAGCTTGACTACATCTATCGCCAACAAAGACTTTTATCAGATTATCGTCAACAATTTCCAAGCGTCAATATCTAGCCAGCTGCCGAAATCTTCCATCAAAGTTAGCGAGTTTACGGAGACTTTCTGCAGCGTCGCTAAAATTGAAGCCGCCTATGACATGAAGGGATCACTGCAGTTTAATTTCATAAATGACACTCGCGCCATGTGGAATCCCAACCTGCACATGCACTTGCTGACCGTTGTACGTGACATTTCTGAGTTAAGGAAAACGTTGAGAAGCAACAAACCACAGCCAGTTGTTGAGTCACGATCAGTAATTAAGGAATTCTTGAAAAATCTTAAGATCAGCCTCTCGGCGGAAGAAGATATTGTAATTGCGATCAAACTGTCAGAGCGACACATGGTGGAACTGTACGTGGAGCATTGCTTCCTGTCGTACGATCAGACGATGATTAAGAACTTCCTGATCAATATCGACGGAGAACATACATTCACGATCAAGGAGATTTATGTTGTGCCAGCTGAATCCAATGAGGCTGTCTCCAGTGAACGGGAGACCTGTGAACATTTTGAATTGCGCTCGAATCGCATTTGGCAAATTGCCATCGAAAGTATTAAGGGAATATTTCCTTACAACCATGATTTCGCTGATGCTATTCAGAGTGAGTTTGTCTCCACGTATAAATGGATCAAATCTGTCCATGGCATCAAGAAAAAGGAGTTTACATCTTCTTCTCCATTACCAAGAGATTTATTGATTGAGGTACAGAATTCCAGAAACTGTAATTGAATAATTTAATAACAATTAATTTTTCCAGATTAATGAATTTTTACTGGAGATGAGTGATGATCCATTTGAGGTGAAGCTTCGTGATAATTACGTCCTCCTGGTGGATGAATATCATGAATCTCTCAAAAGGAAGCAGCTGTTTGACAAAAAGATTGCTGAATTGTGCAAAGAACGTCTGCTATTACCTGCAGGAGCCATTGAGGAGTTGCACGCCAATTTAATAAAAAAGAATTCTGAAATTTACATCCAACGGTCCAAGAAAATAAAAAAGGCAGGCCCCACAAGGACGCGATTGCTGGCCTGGATCATGACGGATTTGAAGATCGTGGCGATGGCCGATAAGTCAATTCATGGAAAGGAGAATGTTGTACGAATGATGCACGAAATCGATTATGACAGCCCTTGGCCTGAGGAAGGATTAGATTTTGTGACGTTATGGTGTCGAGCGGTTAATGTGAGCTGCAGCGAATGGAAATTCATGTTGAGGTAAACCCAATTTAATTCTCTTGAGAATTCTTTAAAAAACCGTTTCTTCTCGCATTCAGAGACTTCCCACAGCCCATGTTCTGCGTCAAGGAAATGCGACTGTTCGGCACCTTGTGTGGCGCCGAGCAGGCAGCACCTCCCCGCGCCAAACGTGAGGTATCCATAGATGTGGGCCATCCATTTGGTCTGGACAACATACAGCGAGGCATGACATCATTGAAATTCTATCACGATTTTGATTGTGAATTAGATCACTGCAGTTATGCGTTTGGGCCGTGCTGGGAGCCTGTAATGGCGCAGTGTAATTTGGCGTTTGAGAAAATCTCCTCACCATCAAAAGATCCCAGCCCAGTGATGCCGTTTTGGGATAAGATGCGACTCCTGCTGCATGGCCGTTTGACTATGATTGTGAAACAATTTACGGTACTTTTGCACGCGTCCCTTGACCCCTACAACACAACGGAGGAAATGGAGGTGTCCTGGTATAATTGTGGAATCGTTTGGACCAACGCCAAAATTATGTTTAAGGGAAACCTAAATATTTCAGTTCGTACAGCTTCCAGGTACGATGATTGCCGTTTGTTGGACATACCAAATTTAAAGCTTACGTTTAAATTGAAATGGATTTGTTTGGCGAACCCAAATGACCATCACTCAGTGATTCCGTGCGCACCTGACAAGTTACCAGAGTATTCCAGCAATCAAGTGCATGATTCATTTAGAGCATTCCGATCCCAGAATCTGAATATTTGGATATCATTTGAAACTAAACCAACTCCAAATAACAGCCCTGAATTGGGAATCAAGCCCAGTCTTGTGCTGTACGGCAGTACTCTGCGTTGGTTTGAGAGTTTAAAGAATATTTTGTCCGGTGTCACACGTCCCACAAGGCGAGGTCCTGTTTTCAATAACATTAGACCAAGGAAGCGGCAGCTGAGTCGCCACTACAAAATGGCCCATTTGCAGATGAGTTTGCACGAGTTCCAGGTGTTGTATTGGCTGTCACATGCTCGACATAAGGGATTTGAACTGATTGGCGATAGGGTTTCATTTAGTTCTGAGCACAATCTGACATTGGTACCAATTGATGATGGTCTCATTCATAGACCACGCTCGGAATGGTCTACAGTCTACATGAACTGCGAGCTGAATAACGCTGAAATTTGGTTGAAGAGTATTCTCACGGAAAAGGTCGACATCAGTTCCGAAAATCTCAACCTCGCTGATCTAAAGATTGTCAAATTCTATTTTATAAGCGTTGCTAAAGTTTCTTATGGACGCGAGACTTTATTGAAGGCGTCAGATCAAAAGACTCGCGAACGTGACACTCCCATCCACAAATTGGTTGTTTATGATTTGAAAGGGGCTTGGACGAAGAGCAATCGTGACGTAGCCTTTACGTTGTTTGACTCCTTCATGAAAGCCCAAAAGTTGAAAAAAAATCTTTCGACCGAGGCACTGAAAGGATTCCGAAAGGAAGGAACTTCGTCCACGCCACGCAAGTCTCGTCGACCTCATGACGGCACTTCCACTCCAGTAACACCATCTGCACAAATATTGCCCACCAGCTCGGCCGCCTCCACAAGTGCTTTGCACAAACAGTCACAAACAAGCCATGCAGCTGCGATGCTTCAGCAACTGGTGGCTGAAGCGGATCACAAATTCAACGTCTACAGCGACGATTTGTCAACTAATTCATCACAGGAACAGCAGCTACAGGGATTGCGGGCATTCAAAAACGACGATGTGATTCAGGACAATTGGTGCATATCACTGGTGAACTCTCAAGTTTTGTTGAAAGGCACTGAGACGTCTGGTTACGTGATTCTCAGTGCCGCCAAAACAGAGATCTGGCAGCGGGTTCATCGGCCAGTATGGCGAGACAGAAGTCTTGTCTCCAAAACGACGTGGATTGGATTTCTGGAATGTATGCAGTACTACGCGACAGTGAGTGCTGGCGAGAACGATTCCCTTCTGGATGAGAATATAATGTGGCTGACGGTGGATAATATTCAGGAAAAAGAGAGTGACACCGTTATTAAGGAGCTGCCGGATTTGCCTCATTTGGTTGGAAGTGGACAGAGCGTCGGAGGAGTTGTTTCGGAGACAGTTGGTACCACTGGCCTAGCCATTGGTGAAACCCAGCCCATCCAGCTGCAGCGTATTGTGTCGCGTTGTAAATGCGAGTTTTTCTACGTCAGCTATGGTGAGACCAGCATTGATCCAAACACACTTACTGAAGTACCACCGCCGCCGTCAGAAGAGACCCTGAGTCCTTGGGAACGACAGGATGACCCAGTTGACGCGTTTACTCTTATGCATCACGATTTGGATGTGTGCACAAATTCTCTTCAGTACGCAATGATTTTGGACATTGTCAACAACCTAATGTTGTACGTGGAGCCGCAGCGGAAGCAGGCGCTTGAGAAACTCGCCACAATGCGTTTCCAGTTGCAATTATATTCGAGTGAAGACCAAAAACGCCCAATTCAGCATCTGCAGACACAAATAAGAAGCATGATGTCGCGAATTCGTTCCCTGGAGAAGGATATCCATTTGATTGAGAAGGCCCAAGCCGAAGAGGGTGACTCGCCGGAACTTCACCAGGAGTGGGAGGAGGTTCAGCGTCATATCAGAGAGTGTAAAGAAATACAGGGCATCCAAAGCGATGAGCTTGACATGATGCTTTCCTGCTACAAGGAGACTCAACTCTCAGCCATGAACAAGCTGGCCACAGTTCGACAAGATAAACCAGTGACTATTGTTAGAGCCAACGAAATCTGCTTCAAGCACGCACAATGGCGCCTCACCGAAGCTGATGGTCAGATCGGCATAGCCGATTTAATTCTGAGCAACTTCGTGTACACGAAAAAGTCAAAGTCAGACGATTCAGTCGAGCATCTGCTGGAGTTGGGATACATTCGAATGAACAATCTCATTCCGAGAGATATTTATCGTGAAGTATTATCGCCCACTGAGATACAGAAGGACATGCCAGTTGACCACCAGCGAGTTCTGCGGGTATTTTGTAGAGAGAAGCCGCCCGTTGGTGGGATTTCTGTCAAGGAACACTTTGAGATCAATGTGGTTCCGATTACAATTGCTATTACCAAAAAGTTTTACAGTACCATGCTGAAGTTTTGCTTCCCTGATCGTGATCCAGCTGATGCTGACACGGTTGATGATGTTGAGGACACTGCTGGCAGTACCGCCTCACTAAAGTCCACGTCCTCCAAGAAGGCGGCTAAGGGCAAAAAGGCCAGCAAAGATTCCGAATTTTATGTGAAAATTGAAAAAGACGACGTGGAAAAGATGAAGGAACGCGCTGAGAAGAACAAACTGTTTATCTTCATCAAAATTCCTGAGGTTCCAGTGCGCGTCAGCTACAAGGGCAACAACAAGAAGAACTTGGAAGACATTTCCGACTTCTCGCTAGTCATACCGACGTTGGAATATCACAATGTTACATGGACATGGCTGGATTTGCTGCTGGCAATGCAGTCAGACAGTCGACGTGTAATCCTTTCCCAGGCTATTAAGCAAAAGCTGCAAATCAATCGTCACAAACCGCTGACTTCGATGGGGGAACAGCCATCGCCTCAAGAAGAAGACAAGGCCAAGATGTTGTTTGGCAATCGTCTTTCGGTGAGTATTTATTCAATCAAACTTCAAACATTTTATTAATCATTAGTTGTCCCATACCAAAGCGAGGAAAAAAGGTATTTTTCACCGTTAATAAGTAGCGATTTTTATTCGATCCCCGCAAAACATATTTTCTTACTAGTTTTTCCTAGAGGTGATCTTTACTGAGCATTTTTTTCTATCCGTTGCAGAACGAGAACAAGAGCCAGCGCAAAGGAGTTTTCAAATTCAAACCATAAAGAAAAACGTTTACCAGCTATTTATTTTGTGTGACCTAAATTCACCCAATGGTATCAATAAAACATATTATATTTCAATGTTAGACTCATCTTTGATTCAACATCAATTTTTATGGCCACGATCTTTTCGCCTCATAGTTGCTGTACTTCTTTCGATACTTAAGACCAGTGACCAGAGTTGAGCTTCGGGGGAAAGCTGTTTTCCCATTGAATCTTGTGTCTGTGTCAGGGTGGAAGCGAACATATTCAGCCTGGATATGAAGGTTTTGAGGCAATGCTTGTGTTCTCATGGCATCGTAAGGAACAGTTGTGGAAACTGGCGTCGAATAAAACTTGACAGCATCATCTAGGATCAAAACCATTAACCAAAAGCCGATAAATCGTTAAAATCTATTGTTTACCTATAGATTTGATGTCATGCAGAATCGAATTGGGAACACTTTTCTTAAAAGCAGCAAAGCATTTGCTTAATACACCAAACTTCTCCAATGGACTGGTGAATTTGTGGGATTTGTCATTTGGCAGTTTCAGTTCGCCACAAATTGCCAGAATTTGTTCAGAAACGTTTGCTGGCGGTTCGTAGGGCTTGTAAGCGCGCAGGAATCTTTTCAAATAAAATATTTTTATGAATTTACATTAGTTCTTATGTTTTATGAATGAAAATACCCTTTAGCTGCAATGGAGTCGGCGTAGGAATCAAATGTTTCTGAAAATGCAGGCTTGGCTTCTTTTTTGACGGATTTTTGCACCCTCCGCTTATTAAAGGAATAGAGACGAACCGCAACAGCCTGTAAATAAAATGTGTTTAAATTTTATTTTAATAAGTTTTAATAGATAAAAAATATTACGGCACTGTTGAGGTTAGGTTTTGATGAAAGTAACATCAAACTAGAGCTCCATAACTTGGTACATATCACCATTGTACTTTGTTTTTCAAATACTTTTAAAAGGGAGTTTTTAGATGGAAAGAAGTTTTTTTTAAATTATATTATTATTAACAACTTAACTCGGCTCATACATAAAATAAAAACTATTTTTACGTCTTATCTCTTTATTTCTAAGAATTGACAGATTCAATTAAGTTTTCGAAATGTCAGAATAAAGCGCGGGAATTGCATATGTATCGATTAAATTTTAAATTAGATTTCTCATTGAATCGAGTCGCAAAATTTTTTGTGTCAACAAACGCTAGAGTGTAAATAAAACATCTTAATCATGTCCATCTGGGTAGATAAGTATCGTCCTCGTGAACTCTCAAAAATCGACTACCACAAAGAGCAGGCGGTGCAGCTAAAGAATCTCGCCAAGCAGGGTGACTTTCCGCATCTGATGTTCTACGGACCAATGGGAGCCGGCAAAAAGACCCGCATCATGTGTCTGCTGCGCGAACTCTACGGCCCCGGCGTTGAACGCCTTCGCAGCGAAACCGTCACCTTCACCACGCCATCCAATCGCAAAGTGGAGATAATGACGATCGGCAGTAACTACCACCTTGAGGTGAATCCGTCAGACGCCGGCATTTATGATCGCGTTGTTGTTGTCGACCTAATAAAGCAGCTGGCGCAAACCCATCAAATTGACACGGGTGGCCAACGCGAGTTCAAGGTAATTGTCCTGTCTGAGGTGGACAGCCTGACAAAGGACGCCCAGCATGCGCTCAGACGCACTATGGAGAAGTATATGGCCACATGTCGCATCATCCTGTGTGTCAATTCGACGTCGCGAGTAATACCGGCTGTTAAAAGTAGGTGTCTTGGAATTCGGGTTCCAGCGCCTTCACACGACGAAATTAAGTCCATTTTAAAAGTAAGTTTAATTCATTCTCTAATTAACATTATTTTATATTATTTGTGTTGCTTCCAGTATGTTAGTAAGAAGGAAGGTCTTAATTTGCCGATGGAATTGGCTGATCGCATCTGTGTCAAGTCGGAGAGTAATTTACGGCGCGCCATTCTGATGTTGGAGGCGTGTAAAATTGAGCAGTATCCATTCACAGAAAACCAAAACGTCCCAGAAGCGGACTGGCAGTGCTACTTGCGAGAGACTGCCGTACAAATACTTAACGAGCAGAGTCCCAAGCAGGTGGAGAAGGTGCGGGAACGGCTGGCGTTTATGTTGGTGCAAGGAGTGCCGGCTGACCAGATTTTTAAGGGGCTGGTCAAGGTGCTGGTTAAGAATTGTGACATGTCAATTAAGGCGCAGGTCATGCATTTTGCTGTGCACTATGATCATTCGATGCAGTTGGGCAGTAAGCCAATCTTTCACTTGGAGGCATTTGTCGTACGATTTATGTCAATTTACACGAAATTCTTGAACTCCACTGAGATGATGGATGATTTCTAATCTCTTGTAATTTTATTTCTTTTGATTATCATAATTTTTTAATAATAAATAACAAACATTTATAGCCGTTGTATTTTTTTCTTGGGTAAAAGATTTTTTTTTCTTTATTTAGTTTGTCATTGAGATCAATATTAAGATATTATTCGTATTGAAGAATATTCCCAAGAATTTTTTTTATTAACTTTGGTATAATTTTTAATTAACTGAAAATTCCGTTTCGTA
>JANSTS010014809.1:16678-34644 GCA_026546915.1 Sylvicola fuscatus
CATTTCAGCGATACATTCTCGAGACGGCGCGGCACACAAAACAGATGGACGTGAAATAAAAAAAATCTGAATAAATCTAGATCTCAGTGATTGATAAACATTTTGATTGATCATCCAGGGAAAAGCATATCGGCACACAGACAACGCGAAAACGCCAATGTTGATGGTCGCGCCATTCCGCTTTCATAAAATTCATAACTTTAATTAAAACATATGCTGGCTGAAAACAGCACATTGTCGCCGATGCTGATCGCCAACATTTGAACTTGAAGGAAGGTGAACACAAAAAAACAGAACCGCCTCAACATGGCAGAAATAAGTATGTGCAAACCGCCAAGATGAGACGAGCAATAAGAAATAATCCAAGCATTATTCCATCACATGATTTGCTCTGTTTTTGATGCCGATTCATGATGTTTGTGATTCTGGAAATTGAGTGAATGCGAAAGCCGGTTCCATTTGTTCCAGTCATGTTCTTGAAGCGCCTTACCCAAATTTTATAAGGCTGTGAATACAATGAAGGTATACCAAACTTCTCAAGATGTTGACTGCTTTATCAGTAGACAAAGAACATTAAACATATTTTGTGCGGCAAAGACTCATATGTGCCTACGATAAACATTTATTCGCTTAATTATTCAGTCACTTGAAGTATTCACTTTAATCACTTCGCTACACCAACTGTAAATACAGCAATTTCTCGATCTTCTTAGAATCTCAACAAGTTGTAGCGACCTTTACGTTTTGTTTACAGAAATCATTGAACATTCAAATGATGTTTGGTGCTAATTAAAACACACTTCAAACTGCCTTAGTAATCCATCGTGCACCCACCTTAAGGCGTCACCTCATACGGGCAGCGCGCACGCACTAGATTTCGGCACCTTCCCAACGCAGGTAAATGACCTATGAGAATAATATTTTTATTTTTATTTGCCGGCTAAAGCCACATATCTGCTCAGTGTGGAATCTGACAAAATCTTCAGCGCGCTTTAAGCTTCAACTTTTTGTCTACTCTTCATTGTGGGGCACATCAGCCGGTCGTGCTGTCTTCTGCGTGGATAAGTATACACAATTCGCCATCATTGATGTTTGTTGTGTCTCTAAAAATTTTCCTACACGAACAAGAATCAACATAAATACAGGCAAGCTGAAGTCAATAAAATTGAAAAGGAACCAGCGGAATAATAATAAGCTTAAACGTTAAGTACCACAAAAGAGGTATCGCGCAAAACTCACGAGACAGCCTCAGCGCCGAATATGTTTGCCAATCTTTGTATATAAAGCAGAGGGCGTCCAGAGATGAACTAACCATTAAACGTTGATATACGATAGCGGTCAGATCGTTCTTGCAAATTGTTTAGCACCGAAAAAGTTTCAAATATGATTAAAGTTGTGTTGTTAGTGGTTGCAGCCACAACAGTGTTGGCGTACGACTTCAAAGACTCCAGCTACAGTATGCACAAATATCCGACCGTCTGGTTCTGGTGCGGTTTTACTAATCGTCTTGTGTGTTTTGTTGTACAGATGAAGTTTTGATGCAGGATCTGTTTGACTTTGAGGATGATGACTCCATTTTCCGTGCCAGACGTGACGTTCCTGCTGTCGTCGCTGCATCTACTCCCGCTACCACCGACGATAAATGCAAGAAGAGGTTAGAATTACAACAAAAACAATTCAATTAAATAAAATTTAAAATCAGTTCTTTCCATCACAAACATCATTCTAGCCGTGGCCCAATCAAGTGCTGCAACGACAACACTGACTACAGTTTCCTGGAGAAGCATAAGGAGATTAAGAAGCAATGTATCACCGAGATTCGTGGCGCTAAAAGTAAGAATATCTTCGTTAAATTCATTCAATTTTATTTGTAATTCATGGTCTCATTGCGGCTATGCAGTTGCTCCACATTGGCATTTCAATTTTACGAAAACAAATGGCATTGTCAAAGTGTTGAAACCGCCCTTATTGTCGTATACACACAAGTCGCCAATCTCACTTTAATTTGTGGACTCGCCAAGGAAAATGCGCACTCTCTACACTCCCCAATGATCAATTTTCACTTAATTCGTTTCTTTTTTAAGCGAAATAAAGCAATTTATCTTCGTTAAGACGCCGCGCGTCTCCTTGAGTTCGTCCACACCCTCTGCACAATATTTTATCTTAAATTGTATTAATTTTCGAAAGCACAATTTCTTATGAGAATTTCCTTTTTTCCAACTTGTTTTCCAACAAACAGCTGAGGATCCCTTCGTCGATATGTTCAAGTGTGAACAAATCAACAAGACTAAGGAGGAATTCAAGTGTGTCGCTCAATGTGCTGCCCAGAAAATGAATCACGCCGATAAGGACGGCAACCTGATTGAGGATGAGGTGCGTCGCCACATCAAGAACGACGTCGCTATTGCCGACTGGCAAAAGGAGAAAATTGACGACATCATCACTAACTGCTTTGCCGAGGTGAAGAAGCCAGAGGTCGCTACTGTGGCCACCGCCAAGGTGCGTCGTGACACAGCAGAACCAACTGTGGCTGTCGCTGCCGCCGACAAGAAATGCAATCCCGCTTCCCTCAAGTTCGGTTATTGTGCATGGCGCGAGCTATCAAAGGCCTGCCCCAAGGAGTTCCAGAGCGATTCACCAAAGTGTGTCAAATTGAGGGAGAAATTCGCTAAGGGTGAAAATGTATCGCCACTCAGTTTCTTCAAACATCACGGTTTCGATGACAAATGAGCGGCGTGGCATTTCAGTGATTGATTTTAAATTAATTGTGTTTTTTTTTTTTCAAAAGATTTCATTAATGTCGATAGCTTCTTATAGGATCTATTGAATAATAAAAATCGCTAGACGTGTTTTTAAATACGATTGAAGTAGTTACTTTTTTGTTGTTGAGTGTGACTTTCAAGAATTCACGGTTTAATTTGGAACCATTAACGCCTCTTCTGGATTCCAGTGACCGAAAATGAATTGTAGAAAATCGTCAAATCTTTTGTCGCCATGAAAGGGGCGCCAAATAGCGATGCTTCATAGAATCTCTGATCAATTATATGTTCGCCATTGTGTCAATAATTCAAAAGTCTTTAAGAATGTATTCACTTATATGGATTGATTACGATGCAATGGACCATGGCTACACATTCGGCTTGACCAAATGGAGCGACTGTGTGAATATCGAATAATGGAACTGGCCCTAATGTCGGTATCGGAGTGCTAGTATTAAAAACAGTTCGTGTGTGTACACATATGCAATAACCCAGTGCGGAGGCACACAAATGTCTTTGGCCCCATTGTCTTCTGTGTTGGCCTTTCACAGCGAAACAAAAAGAATTCGACATCTTCGAGTTATTTATTAGCCTACTGAATTTTATGGACAAGGTGACCGTCGCATGAAAGACAATTATCTTGCGCAACGAGCTGTAAGGATCACACTCTGGCCAGCCTCTATACGCCAATATAATACATCATCAATATCTAATGTTCACACAATGGCCACAAAGGACATAAAGAATCTTTTGTGGTTCTTCGAGAGATATGTGTTGTTCTTTCTGTATACCTTGGACGTATATTTGGCATATCAATTCTTACGTAACGAATATATCTCGCGCCACAGATCTTGCGGCCATGGACAGCTCGAGTGAATCATTTAACTATATAAAATAATATATATTGAGGTCCCCTCTATGGCACCCATCCATAATATGAATAACGAACCAACAATTCATTTCTTGATTTCTTTCGTTATTAATTCAATTGTCTCAAAAAATATCTATTTTAAGGAAGTAAAAGTCTCTATAAATATTCTTTGCAACAGCTTCTGAATACTGTATTCAATTTCTGAAAGTACTTCCATGTATAAGATGAACCAGGAATTATTGAGATGAGTTTGACTTCCACATTATAAACAGAAAAATAATCAACAATTTGTTAAGAATTTCGAAGAACTTGCATAATCCTTGGAATTTTCTAATACATCTCGTTATGGAAAGAGCTTTTTCGATCGCATGTTGCTTCAAAATATTTTTCAAGATTATTGTTATTTTAAGAAAAACGATCTTACCTAAAGTACCATGTTCCATGCTGTTGCTTATATCTAAACCCATTTCGTGTAATCTGTTTCATAATTGACAATAATTTTATTTGTTTTCGGTGTACCCACAATAAAAACCTATAAACATGTTATGGCATTTTTTGGTGCCCCGCAGGCTTTGAAGGTGAACACCTACTGTCCAAATTAAATTCGCCGACGCATCTTCAGCCTCCCACTTGCCTCGTAGTACATGCAAAGTTTGTCCAAACATCCCCCCAATATGGCCCACACTACAGTCTCTCTAAAGGTGTCGCTTGTCTCCAGCAGACCACGCTGAGCTGCCACCCCCTGGGTGTATGAAATAGAACGCCGCACCAATTACCCTCTGCGCTTGCAAGCAAGGGATGAATTTTGTCGCTTGTATGTTTACACACGATGCCTTGAGACTCGGCGCGTTTTATGTTACCATGTAATACACCCACTTTTCTTGATAGGCATTCAAGTCACTTACCTGCTGATATATTATTCATGTCAATCCAATATGCATATACATATATGTATGTTAAGGACGCAGAATATATGAAAAATATAAGAACGAGGCGTAGGAGCGCTTATGCTGTATTTTTGGATGAGGCCTGACAGTATACACATCCGGCGTATATTTCATGTCGACGCAATTCTATGCGAAACACAACCCGAAAACGCAGCGCCGCGCGTTTCTATTGTCTCGCAAAATTGATTCTTCAACAGAAAAGAAATTTAAATTATTTAAGCGCATCCATAGGTCCATGATTTTGTTATCATCCGCACGAATCCACGCATTAACCCATGCCAGTGATGCCACACAAGCATCGCCTATACATAAGGAGCTGTGCTGGCGCGCGAGCTGTTCCTTAACGTTTCGTCTGCCTCTTCGTCGTGGTGCGGCGATATAGATAAGTTTTTTTGCCGTCAATTTCTCATTAAAATTTTAAAGTGCTTAAGGCGAAAGGCTTCCTAAATTGCCTTTTCTTGTTGAATTTATTCTGTATGGAGAAAGTTTGTTTCTCTTGTCGGAAACTGAATTTAAGGAGAAAGCTTTCCTGCAGACTGAATATGGGTGTTTTCTATAATGTGAATAAGGGAGAGCTTTTCCACATCCATTGCTAGGTATAATGGGTACATGTGAAACTTCATTTCAACTTTAGTGCAATTGAATTGACCTTATTTATATAGATGAATTAGCAACGTCCCATGCATGCCAATTTAACACGTATAGTCTGACAGCCGAACTGAGTATGTGTACACAATTCAGCCACCCACAGGGCGGCCGGTTGACTAGATTGTGATGGAACGTCCTAAATCGGTGAAAGGTCAATGATTGTGGCACCATTTTGGTCAGCAAATTAAATCAAACGATTAGGCACACTCATACACATTTAGTCGATTAATAATTTTACAATAGAAGATTAATCAAGAAGAAATTGGCCTTTGGTTTAAGCACACAAAAGGGTTTGGGTGTGACAAAGTTTCAGTGAAATTGTCGCCGCACAAAGTTTGCTTTGTCGCACGAACATGGAACGCACGCAATCGTGGAGAGGGTTGAGGCGCCAACATCAGCGCTGGCCATCCATAGATGAAGGAAAGGCACCAACGAAAATAAATATAATTTTTCCGCAATTAAGCTCCAATTCCTTCGTCTCTATATACACGCAAACGAAAATGGCTAGCGAAATTGTAAGCGGCTAAATGAATGAGCCTAATTTTTGTCATTTATTGTTTTCCCTCGCAACTCATAATATCCTGCTACATATTTGTCCCTGCAGTTTCCCGTCAGCCTATATGTATGCCAGCTGCGTACACTACACAAGTGAAATACTATGTAGCTATTTTTATTGATAGCTAATTTGGTGTGGAGAACTCTCAAGTTTCACACGCAAACTTCTCCGTCTCTCCATGTATTCTTATATATGGAGGCGAGCTGAAACTTCCATCTGCGTCTGAGCTCCAGCAGCGCGATTTATTCGCTCCTCTCGCACGTTCCATCTGCGCACAATCCACCCCCATGGTTAAAATTTGTTGCCAACCCAACCATCAGACACCTCTTTCGTCCGGCAACCGAAGCTTTTACGACAATTCTCCAATCCTGCCTTGGTAAACAACTGAAACGGTTGATTTATTGCTACATGTCATCTTCTATTGGCAACTAAATACTGTATAATAGGCGAACAGTACTGGACATGGGCGCCCAAATGTACTCTTTTGTCATCTGAAGACAATTTCATTTTTTTTTTGCAGTTTTGCACCAAAGGTGGTAAACAATTATAACGAAAACACACAATTCCACAGAGGGAATCCTCACATTCAATTCGGCAGATATTTGGTCCTAATTAAAATTGTATACCTGAGATTTTGTCTTAAGAATTCGCCTTGCAGGCACATCAGATAAGACGAACCGACGACCAGCAGATACAATACCAGCATTTATGCTTGGGCAGGTGTCAGTTCTTGTAGTTAATGTGTTTTGCTGGCATCCCCTTTCAACTGCATTCGTGGTCAGCGGCCTACCTGCTCGCTCCTATGCCTGAGGACTCTGTGTCAGTCAAATTGGTATTTTAAAAAATCAAAAAAACTCAATACTGAATTTTCAGAAAACTATACTACATTTCCCAAGCCATCCATTGTCCACTTCTCTTGGTATTTGCATCTGTCCGAAAATGGATATTATATTTTGTATTAAAGGATAACAATTGTTTCGGTTTTATTCATGAGAAAGGGTTCCCATTCTCTCCAAAGGCGAACGGCTATTGTGTGTATGAGCTGCCCTCATCTCTCCAAATCCACCAGATCATAATATGCATATATACTCGGTTTTTGATATTCAGAAGATGAAGAAAGAAAAAAAAAATGAAATTACAAAAAGGGATAAGTTAGGGTATCTGCAGATTTGAATCCAATTGTTGTTATTTTATACAGAATTGTTCTCGTAGAATTTAGTGTTAGGCCGCTGGGTACATTGCTAAAGGATTATAAAGCCGCTTTGTGGCGAATTTTTGTCAATCGATGACTATGGCAGATTTGTGCGACTTTTATTGGAATGGGGATGAATATTCAATATGCAGGTGGTACTGGTGCAGTTGCAATACATGAAAACGAAAGGTGTGCTCTGGATTCTGATGATTTTTATGAATTTTCAATCAGGCTCCGTATGGAAAGGGTGACACGTTCCATTTCACATAATTTAACATTAAAGCAGAAATGGCAATATTGAAACGGCATAAAAGGTGCGCAGTTCCACAACCCAGACCGTAACTCAAACCAATTTAAGTTTACCACAAGTTTTCAGCGAAATTCCCATTAAAGATAAATTCGTAACTTGGGGTGCCTGCCATGATTAATGATCCAATATTAGTTATCATTAACAAATTTTTGATTCAAAGATACTCTAAATTTTACAAAACGTAACATTTATTTCGTTTTATTTTCGGAAATTATGTCTGTAAATTGGCAGTGAGCCTATAATTACGCGCTTCTTCTTTAAATCATCTAGAAGATCTTGTTTTTAAAGTATTTAGACCAATTCATGAATGGTCCGCTTCGACGAATAGAATGATTATCAAGAATATTTCAGCTTTCACTTAATTGTAGTGGACGGATACTCAGGGACTAGACTCCTTATTGCTCGTCGCACCAATTTTCAAGGTGAAAAATAAATATCGAAATACCATAAATTAGACGAAAATAAGATCGAATTGAGTCCCTTTATTCCGTAAGACATCCCAAAGCGGCACCGTTCTTTATTTCAACCTGCCCGAATTCATTGAAATGAGAAAGAACAACATTGCCATAGGCACTTTTAGCACTCTCGAGGAGTCGGCAAACCCACCGGATCCTTGTAAACAAACTCCTCAAATAAATATCGTGCAAAGAAAGCGACCTTTGACTTGATACGAAGCTGACATTTCTATATATAGGCGGACAAAACGACGGAAATAACGACGTCCTGAATGTGCGGTTTTCTGTTTACATATATCAATACATTTCCGCCCTGTCGATCTAATCACATTTACTAGATCAGTTTACCGCAGCGAACAATACAGGTAAATGAAATAAGATCTTTAATCTTTATAGATTCACTGTGCGACGTTTAGATGAGTATTTTTCCACATTTAATTCCAGAAGCTACAAGCGTCTGATGGCATTTGCTGCATAAGAATTCATTCAAGAATCTAGTGTACTCTAGCAGAGCGATGTTAATTTTGAAGACGTTGATAAAGAGAGATTGAAAAGGGTTGGCTGAGTCTTTAGTTGTGGTGCGCGGAGACGAAAATGCCTTTTCATTTCATTTCAATTTGTGCCATGCATGGACGATGTGTGCCATAGAAGTGTAAAGGCATTGAGACCAAAAATAGAACAAGAGATAATATGTGATCTGATTTGGCACATACAAAAAGTCCTTTGTGTGGTCTCATCTCATCCAAACATTTATTGGACTTAATCTAGCAGTTCAATCTTTCGCCACAATAAGGACTGAAGATGTACGAGCTCTGTGTTTTCCAGGAACTGTACAAGTACGTGGCTCTTCAGACATTTACAATGTGAAGGGATGAAAAATAAAGATGAAGATTTAATGGTTTCCAGCGATAAGTTGTTTGTCTAAATTACATACAAATTAAAGTAAATGAATATGATTTTTTATAGGACAAAAAAAAAACAGAGACCATGAAGTCAAGCATAAATCTGAGTTTGCTTTACTTCATAACCAAACATGTAATCAAAAATGGTAACCCACTTACCCCGAATCATCTGCCAACTCCAGGAAGAACATATGAGCCACGGTTCGATGGGTCAAGGAATATTCGATTAGCTTATCCGATTAAATGTGCAAATCTTTGTAATCCGGTTAATATGCTGGCTCCCGCAGCAACCCTTTCGATTCTCCTTCCTTATTACACTGCAGCCTTTTGCTACAACGAAATTTTCGCGTAATTCCTTTTTGGTCACCCAACAAACATATAAAGCTACAATTTGTTTAGCACACATTCAGCCAGCGTATATAAAGCAGCAGATAATATAGCTCACCCAGGATCATGCAGAGTGATTCCAGCTCAATCCAATAATGTGTCGGTCCCTCTATGAACGAGTCCCAACAGTCAAACATCTTACATCCTCGTCATTATCACTGTTGCGGCTGCCGAATTTCTTTGTTGTGCGAGAACAGCTACACTGTCTTATGGGCAACAACAAACACATTCGGTAAACATGAATAAATTTGCTTGAGGTTTTTATATGCGGCCCCGCAAAAAAAAAGGGACAATTCACATATTGTTAATCTTCATTGTTGCGTAATCCCTTTGTATACTTACATACAAGTCGCCTTAGACAACATAAACAAACACACAAGACTTTGGAATAGATCTTAAAATAAGTATTATCCGTCTATTAGTGGCCGTGAATGCATTTGTGCACACAGTGAGACGTAATAACTGAATAAGCCCCATTCTAACAACAAGGAATAATAGACCAGGGTGCCAAGAAGATCGGTAATCCTTTTTGGGAGATACTAACTAGTATTGTGGTAGCTAATAAGTGTAGGGAAGCCGAATAGTTTAATTAAAAATGATGAATGTATGAGGAATGTGATGGATCATCTGGTCGAAGTAACTAATAAGCGAATTTCTAGGAAATGTTATGAATTATGGAAAAGAAATAATATTAATAATATTTATTTCATTAATGTTTTAGGCCATGCAATTGAATTCCTTGACCTTTAAAAGCTGCGACATTATAACGAAATAGGTAAACTTAATGAAGAATCACATAAAATTTGATATGGATTCAAAAACGGAAATTGCCGAAAATTAAAGTAGATTTTATGTGAATCGCCCATTCATTCAGTTTCTGACAGAATTTAATGAAGAAAAATATATCAGAATGACCATAATTGGGCCTTGAAAAAAATAAGAACTTTTTGAAAAAAAATCTAGATGAACTATCACTAAAAGGCAACACGAATAAATTAGAATTATAATTAACTGCAACCCGGAGACCTACAAGTCAATGAATATTCAAATTTATCGCAATACAATGGTGGCAAGATGAAGTCAACACTTTCCATTGCTATCGACTATTTGCAGAAGCAGCAGTTTCTTTTCCGGCAAAGCTCGCTGAGAATTTATTTGAAAAGAAAATGCTTTTCCGCATTTCCAAGGAACGTAAGTCGCGCGCTTTTTGGTCGATAGATCTAGGGGATGTGATAAAACTATATGGCTGAATGAATTTTAATGTGACTAGACATTGGCTGTTTCAATTATAAAATAGCTGGAGTGATATTGATTCGGCGGAAGATTGTAGGTACTTCCGGGAAAATGTGCATTTTGTAATATATGGCAATTAATTATGAATCAGTCATCCGATTCGACCTCTGGATTTGTGGGGTGGACACCTATGCTGAAATTTACGACAGTTTAAATTAATGATAATCCTTTAATTTGTTTTTATATCTCCATGCTTTTATTTTAAACATTTCCATTCAATTATTTAATACTATTTACAGTCGTATACATGCAATAATAAAATAATTTATTTACTATAATTTAATATTTACATTATCCGAATATAATACAAACAAACACAAAAAATCGGCGGCTTAAATGGGAAAATCGCATGCTCAACAAACGCGACCACAATAAACAATTAATTACAATTAATCACACAATTTCTATACAGACAAACGCGAGAAATGTATTACGCGAAAAATCTACGCCGCGTGCATCCCGAGTTGTACCCACAAACGTACAAATACAGACATTCGAATGAAACAGGCAACCGTTCATCCCTAAATAACAATTCAACCATTAATAATTAATATCACAGTGACTCTTATAATTTATCTTAGGTGTAATCCATGTTAATCGCAACATTCATCCATTATAAGAAATTATCCGAGATTGTGACATAAATGGGCTCTTCACTGTACGTGCAGTTGGGCGACGGCTGTGTGTAGTACTCATGGAAGCACGGCTTCATTTTTTTGCTCGATGAATATTCATTTGTCAGCGGCAGCGATGGATTCTTCTGGCGTAATGTGATCACAATGTAGACGCCCACACAGATGACGATGACCACCAGCAGGCCAACAAACACCAATACGCCGCTGTTAACCACCCTTTCGCAATCCAATTGCTCGACCGTTAGCACTTTGAGGGGTTGCTGTTTGAGATTTGGCGGCGATTGACAGAGGACAGCGTCCGATGAATAATTGAATGTGTTCTGAATAAGTAAATTACGCAACCACAACAGACGGCAATCGCACCTCAGAGGATTCTCGGACAGATCAAATGTTTGCAAATGCGTCCACGAGAACAGGCCCTCCGGTAGGGTTGTGATATTGTTGTCGCGCAACGTTAAGTGTGTCAAATAGGGCAAACCACTCAGCGCGCCCTCCTGAATGTCCTCGAGCGCTTTGTTTGACACCAGTGTCAATATTTGTAGATTCGTATTGCTGGCGAATGCTCCACTCTCGACGCTCTTCAGTTTGTTGGAGCCGGAGATGTCGAGTCGCTTTAGATTGCTGAGTCCGGCGAATGCGCCCTCGCCCACAGTCTCAAAGTCATTTTGTCCCAGATACAGTTCCTCAAGGCGACGCAGTTCACTCATCTCGCCGGTGGGTATTGTCTCCAAGCGATTGCTGCTCAAATCCATTTTGCGGATATTCTCAAGTCCTTGGAAGATCTTCTTTGGCAGCCGCTTCAAGCCAACACCCTGCAGACTTAGCATACGCAACACCTTCAACTCTTTGAAGGCCTCCTGTTGAATGGAGCTGAACGAATTCACGCCAATGTACAGCTCGGCGAGTGCTGGCACACGCGCGAACGCCGGCGACGGTGGACTCAGCAGTGTGTTGTCATCCAAATAGAGCACTTTCAAATTGTGTAATCCACGGAATGCATCTTCATGGATCGTCTGCAGGCGATTACCGCCCAAGTTTAGCTCCTGCAAATTCTTCATCGACTCAAAGACGTCACCATCAATCTGGCTCAAGAGATTTCCGCGCAAATTCAGAACATTCAGCGAGGTAAGACCTTTGAAGGTGCGACGCGACACCGCCGAAATACGATTGTAAGAGAAATACAGTTGAGATAAGTCGCTCTGATAGACGAACGCCTCGTCGTCAATGTGCAGCACTTGATTGTAGCTCAAGTCGAGAAACTTCAAATTGGGATAGAACTGAATTGATGAGTCAATCATTTTGATGTCAGTCTTCTGGATGGAGATGCGTTCAATGGAGGGATTCAGCGCGATTGGAATCACATTCAAATTGCCACGAGCACATGTCACTATAAGCAGCCTATCGTCACAGTAGCAGTTTATTGGGCAGTATTTGCGAGCACTAACCACCGACACCACCAATAGGATGCACACAAACTTCATCAAACTGAACGCCATTGTGTCACTGCGTTTCCAAATGTTTTCAATGTTTATTTGTAAATAAAGGAAATGTTCACTTCAACTTGCAAAAAAAATTAAATGTTGTAACAATCACAAGATATTCACTGAGGAGCGCACGTTGTAGCTGCTGTGTCTTAGCGGAGACCGATCAGTTGTACTTCTAGTCGGTTTGGATGTTGAACACAAACTGAATTCTGTAACGAGAAGTGAAAACGATCAAGGATGACTTCAGAAAGGTAAAAGCACAGAAAATGAAGCGTTTTCGAAAAGCACACAAGACAGAGGAATTCAAAATGTGCACCTGGACGACCAGGTAGGAAAAAAAAATACGAAAAACAGCATCAACTAAATGCGCTCTTGTACATGCTGCGGGGATTCCAAGGCCTATGTATGGTATATATGGATTGAAGAAGAGCCACAGCAACTTTAGTGCACACAAAAGAATGGTTGAATGATTTATTTATCACATACACAAAAATGAGATAAAATGAGGCAGAAAAGAAGAAGCCAAAATCCGATTGCCATTAGATGGTTACATTTTGGTTTGAATTCGTTTTCAATTTGGGGTGGGGGATTTTCTTGCCAAAAAAAAAGGTGAAGAAATTCCCTGACTTTAGCTACATACATGCACGAACGAATAATCAGTTCGATCTCTATATGCTAATAACAAATCCGACAACCTACTTACTGCCGATTCCCATTTGTGCAATAGATTATTGGGGTTTATTGGTTACCCGTACACACAATCCCGACCATTTACTATCCTAACTAACGAACGTATGCCACATATCACATATGTAGCTGCAATGTTGACTCTGGACGTTCGCCGGACTTCTAATCCAAACACAATTCGGATGCTGATAATTTCCCCAACCATCCATTGAATTTCGCTTTCTTATTCTGCAACGACAATTAAAACTCGTTACTACTTCCTCTGCTGAATGCTCCAATCACCCGAGGAGCAAACCGAATGCTAGTCGCTATATATGCTCGTTTATGTTATACATATGTTATGTTGCGAAGGCTTGAAATCGCTTGACGATGATTATGTGAATAGGGTGATGCGTTTGACATAATTGTTCGCTATTGCTGAGCTGGATGCGAATGGAAATGTATAGAGATAATGTGGAAAGGTGTTTTCCTTGTGCCGTATGTCCTTTGTGATTTCGGCGTCACAATGATGTAATTTAAAATCAATACAAATACGATTAGGGCATTAGTCAAAACAGCACAAAAGACGTGCTAAATGCTTGTCTCCTTTTGTGATGCCATTTTTCATTATTAGCATGGGGAAATAAGCTTCCCTATTTTTCCTTGGTGACAAAATGCGTATGCCTTCGCTTCTTCCTTCGCACTAAGATCGATTAAGCGTTACTTGTATTTTCCGGATGAAGCACAGACGCGGTAGGGAAAACCACACAAAACATTAAATGATTGAAGAACTTTATTTGCGTGCCAGTAATAAAGTTTTGACATTGAAATATTGTTCAGAAAAAAAGTTTAAATATAACCATTTACAAATTGAACGATTGACCTTGAAATATATTTAATTCAAATTAAAAAATATTTTTTTAAATTGGTAATTTATTTATAACTTAATACATGTTCACGTTTCAAATATTTTTTTAAACCTAGCAAAAAATGAAACGACAAAAAGGACATTGTACTCAATATTCTTACAATAACTAACAAATACTATTCAATAAAAATGGAAAGTATCTAAGGAAGGGATGTTCCGTATTAAACGTTAAAAAAAAACAAAAAAAAAAATCAAAAATTTGTCTTTGAAATAGGCTTATGAAAGGCTTTAACAATCATTAAAAATGATGACTTCCTGGGCAAACATTGGAACCATGTCCTATATGTCCTATCCGTACCTATTGTGTCCATTATGACTGCATGTCCTGCTTTTTGTCCTGTTGGAAAATTTACTCAAGGTCCTGTTTCCTCGGCATCCATGTACAAACACACACACACACACACACACACACACACACCGACAGACGACATGGTAAGCTATTCAAATTGAATAAACAATCGCCAACGCTGTGGAGATTCAGGAAGTAGACAAACAATAGGATGTCTTTGCAATGGTCAGCTATCCGCTGGCAAATTGCACCTTTATTTGACCAGCTTTATGGGCATCCAGTCAGCATATGAGGTCGGTGGAGAAAAAAAAAAACCAGCAGTTGAAGACATGTTTTATTGTGTCACAAGCCTCCCACCACGATATTAAATTTTATGGTCGCCACACTAATCAACGCAGCACATTGCCATATTTGCCACAGCCCAATGAATGGTGGTGGCGGAACATATGGAGGTGACTTTTTCAGCGTCACATGTGCGCTCATATTTATGTATGCATGGAATTTGATATGCCGGGCCATACGGGCTCGATTATATTCAACAGGCCACATCACCCATAAGGAGGACAACACAAAACCTGGTGTGGTGTTTTGCAAATTAGCGGTGTAATTTGCTGTTTAATAAAATGCGCGCCCCGTTTTGTGTCGTCTCGCAGTTGATTAGCTCCATTTTGTGGTTGGCGCTCGCGAACCCATTAAATGTTTTGCAAGAGAAATTAAAAGCGCGTCTGCATTCATTAAAGTGAGATCCTGGTGTTTCTTCGCGTTTAATCCGCCTTAAATATTATTATGCGGTTGATAAGTCTTCGCAATCCATCTAATCTCCTGCTTAAGATGCAATTTTTTTTTTTTTGTTTTGGCTTTATTTGAGAAAATTCCATATTATCTGCTGGATTACCCTTTGACTGGTGCTGAAATATGATATACGAAACGTTCAGTGTTTTCAGGGATTCTTGTGTATATATATATTTTTTTTTCTTGGAGCAATAACAATACGCCTCCTGCATGTGCTACACCTTTCTGATTATGAACTCTGATTGATGATGTACAAAAAAAGGGGTGACTGTCTACAAGAAAATTATAAACAATTAAGTTTCCACTCAATTTGAATATGCAAGAGGGTATTCTGGTGCTGTGGCGAACGTGCAGCCATTGCAACACGCATGCAGTGTATCGATTCGGACGCTCGACGAGACAGTTTCGTGTCTTATTTGAACATGCACCTGCTTATGGGCTTTGATTACACGTTTTCGATGGCACTGGATCGTTATTATGGTTCTGCCGTGGAGAGGTGGAAACGTGAACCGAAAATGTATACACCGCAAACAGATACAAATCAACTTTGGTTGGAAATTTCACCTGCCGATACTCATATACGCGTTTATACACCTTTTTCTCGTTCGTTTCAGATGTGTACCCTCATGATGGCTGGAATGACGAACAACAACACAATATATAACCTTTTTTTTTTTTTCGCTGAGTGCCTTTGTCTTATACGTGATGTGCCCGAATTCCGAAAATCTCAATCGCTGCAGCCGCCTATCTGTACAACTGCACGAGCGCCGCAACGCTAACATTTATGTACAAAAACATATATCTTGCAGGCACATTTTGGATGAGCCCCTTCTCTCCAGTCGCCTCCACCTATGTATATATAATTAAACAAACCGAAGTTTGTGTTTGGCCCCCGGAGGATATTTCCTGTGGATTTGGTGTGCCGCATAAAATAACTGTAAAACTGGGGTGGGAGGTTAGTCTATCCATATATTGACGAGAAAACGAAGGACAAATATTTGTCCAAAAACTAAATAATTGAGCAGTGCTGAATTAGGGGGCGAGTGAAGAGGATACCTATGCCCTGGCGCCCCTGCTTCTGTGGACAGGAGATCTGGTTAATTCAAATTGTTCAAGGACATTTTAATTAAAGCGACTAACAAAACCAATTTGCCATGTCCCCATCAAAGTAAATAGCATACATTGGCACATTATACATTGTGAAATACATCCCCCAGGAGAGCGGGACACGCAGCACCAGTGAGCCAACCCTTTTGGTCACCATCATCATTAAGGGTTGCCTCAAATATTAATATGAAAATGAATATTGTTGTTTTGGATTTAAAGGTCTCTTACCTCGCACCCAATTGGAAGACGCTTTCAATACATGCAAGGATTCGAAGCAGTAAAGGTATAGTTTTATTATCCTCAAGCTCTGTATCGCCTTTTATTATTCATTTTCTTATCATTACCGTGTCTTGCGGCCGTTCTGTGCACATCATCGCGAGCAACTCGTTTATGTTGAAGCAGCTCGTGAGAAACGCACCTGCCCGTTGGAATGAGTGCACATTAAATCGAAGTTTATTCCGGTCCCCCGTGAGGTCTCACTATAACTAAACACACATGTACATGCATTTGAAGAAGACCACATTAAATGAACTGCCTCTCAAGTACAAGTCAACCACATCGCGTATAGAGAGTCTATTAGTCCTCCATCAGCACTCCGCGGCGCATTGAAATCACGCGCTCGCTTTTAGTCGAACCACTCCAGTTGGCGCGGATGGCGTTAAAATACGTAAAAAAGGCCAAACAAGTTTGCAGAAGCGCGACTCGCCACAAAAAAAGGCCATGCCAGCAATTCGCGTGTACACATAAATATATAGGTAAAAAAATAATAAAAGGGCAATCGCGGCTCGCGCTTTTGCCTGCCAGGCTATGTCGATGTGCTTCAAGGCCAGCGATTTGCTTGTTCACAGCAATTTTAATTATCAATCAGATGATCGATCATTGGCTGTACGGTCGCACCAGCTATAATATAATATTACTTAACTATTCACTTGAATCTTTGATCGGATATTAAAAGCTGCTCAAAGACAAGCGGAAAACAAGACGTTCCTATCTAAACAGGCAGCGCAGAAGAATGCCCAAAATCCATTAATTTCATTTGATTCATTATTTTTTAATTGTCATTCTCGCTATTCAGCGCCCCGAGATTGATTTCTTAAAGACGTTAAAGACGTTTAGATTTATGGCGATGGCATGTAAATAGAACAAAGACTTGCGCAATCATTTCCTCGCTATTTTTCACTCCCTATATTATGCCAGCCGCATTCCCTTCACTTAAACGCACGTACACTTGCTAAGGCAGACAATTCCGCCATAAAGACGCACATACAAGACGTTTCCGAAATGCCGCGCGCACGCTGCCGCCACATTCGCAGTTCGGCACGCCAAATTCGCATGTGGATGTTTATTTAAATGCGATGAGTTTTACCCTTTTTATGTTTCACGGATAAAGTTTTGTAATCAAACCTAATCAATCTGTTTTGATGTCTCTCAGAAGAGGTTTCAAATAATATAGGTGGCACTCAATTGAGTCAGTATTTATATTCTCCTCATCTTTAGACTATAATTCACGTATCTGTGGGAATTAACGACTAAATATATGTGTAACAAGAAAAAGATCGGCACGGAGGTGATCCTTCTTCCTTTTTCAAATTCACTTTGTGTGACAAACAAAGTTATTCATTATAGAAAATTCATTTTGCATAATTATACAAGTTAATTAAATGAGACTGGAATTTGGATGACAATTTTGGGCTTCCTAATGTTATGCTGATAAACATAATTAGAACCAGTTAGAAGAAAAATTA
>JANSTS010014820.1:4245-19514 GCA_026546915.1 Sylvicola fuscatus
CTACTTTAATTAATTACAATGCGACTGAATTGGAGGGTCTCATTAAAATAATCATCATAAACATAACAATGGTAAAATAATATTAGACGGGATTTAATGATCATTTTTGTGAATTAAATATATGCGGAAAATTGGGTTAATATGAACGCTTTTTCGGACCATCGGATGACGTGCGAGCATTTTCGGTGAACCACCACCAAACCAATTCGCTACATAAATGTGAACTATATGTTTCACCCGGAAATTTTGCGGATTCGTGTTGTTATTATGCAATTATAATTCTGGTTTATTTATGGATATGCAATACATGTGTTGCATAATTATGATAGGGAGCAACTGTGCTAATCACATATTCATGCGATGCTAACGGATCATTAAAGAAAACACTTTCGCTGTTCGGGTAAATGGACGCCTTGTAATGGCGCTGCACACGTCTTATTAAATGGCGCCAGAGCGCTGCAAAGTTACGATACCTTACAACTCTCCCGGTAAAAGAAAATAAGCCGCCAAATTCAATATTAGTCTTAGCTAAACAACCATTGGAATTGCACGAACAATGATAATACCACCCTGAGGAAATGATTGTCTTACAAAACAGTTTGGGTCTTTTCGCCTTCATGTACATATTGTACCACCGCACATTACGGCGAGCTCCAAAAAAAGGGCTGCATAGAATTTGCATTACCGCATACAAATGACATGTAATGTGCGCATAAAATGTATGTAAATGTATATGCACCACACCTTTTTCCCCGGCCAGACTTTTATGTTATGTTGCCTGTATCCTCCCATCATTATTTAGAATTATAAATTCTAGAGCAGATGAGCACTGGGCTTAATAAGAAGCTGCATGCCGCCATCAAACGGTCACCCAGTTGATCATAATATTTACATATTAACACCTCATTTCACATGTGGATCGCCGGCATCACTGTTGATGAGTCTTGTCGTATTTTACGTGTACGCGAGCGCGCGTTTCGTTCTGCGTCAAGATGACACGACTCATCGATTTATATGCGTTATGCTCATTTGTCGCGGACCACATCCCGCATAAGTATGCATAAATACTCGTCGCTTTTTGGCTTTATATGTTTATATATAGCGCCAATTTCGGTCACAGTGCGCTAATTTATTTAAATTGGAAGACCGCAGAACTTCCCAGCACACAAATTGAACGCTTCAATTCATTTGTCGGATACGTCTTTAGCGGAAAGGCAATTAATTTGGAAAAGTTTATGCTTGGCAGAAAAATGTGATATATTGAATTCAGCTTTTCCTTGCCGCATTTCAGTTGGAAGTGATTGCGTTCAAAGACACAGCATGAGGGTGAATTGATGAAATCAATGTTGCATTCTCAAAAGTTAAGACAAACACAAGAATGAATTGGCAGTGATTTTCAATTATAAATGGTTTCGTGAAAATAACCTCGATTGCATTTATTTTAAAAGGTTTAGTCATTAATTTCATTTCAATGTGTATCCTGAAGAGTAAAGTAGTCCATCTTTTGATAGAAATTGAGAGCAGGTCTACATCTTTGACCTATTTGCACAAAGCATAAGAACAGGGTAGCAAGTTCAACATGAATGTAGAACATTTTTGTAATTATGCAAAAACAGGCCACTCTAGAGGAACAGGTCATAAATATTGGATTTGAGCATTTGGGTCTTGAGAATTATGTTCTTAGGGTCAAGGAAAATATCTCCTAATGATTATTATTGATTTTTTCTTTGTTTTGTAAATTGCTTTAAAAAATTAAACATAGAAATGGAATAGTGGTTTATCTCGGTATCTAAGCCTTTGTGCTACTGAACATCGAAATTAGGAATTTTGTAAAGTAGAAATCATGTTGTAGCACCGTAACCCGTTAATGTTATCAATCAAATGTGTCCATAAACCTCATTGTAGACACTTCGGTAAGATAAAATCAGATGGATGATGGCGGCTCACAATTAGACAATATATTACCGCTTGTCTATACCTATAGTTGAATACATCTTAAGATCTTTTTGGTCGTATATGTTATTTGTATCTAAATAAATGAAAAATGATGCGCCCCATTTAGACACCGTTTCCTCCAATGAAATATTGCTTTTGAATTGATTGTGCGTGTTTGGCTATGAAAACTATTTTTTTTTTTCGCCGACGCGAAGAAAGACCCACTAATCGATGTTTCAAGTCGCCGCACCACCATAATGAGCTTTTTCCTCGACTTGTGAAGTCCCAAATCCATGTGGTTGATGGCTACCGATCGATGTTACCTCCATTGTGTGGAGGTCATGCCTCAACTAAGATTTTTATTACACTTTTAAGACGTGTTAAAATTGTCAGTAAATAAAAGATTAATTGTCAAACGATGATGGTACTTCTCTCTGTGTGAATTTCGTGAGAGATACTTCATTCCATAAAAGAAGTGGTAATGACAAAAGAAAACACATATTTCATGATTTAATTAACTGTGAAAAGTATTAGTAAAATGTCATCATCCCACACACAAAACAAGTGGTGCTTCCACGGTAAGGCGGCAATATATCACCGTTTATAGATAAATAACAAGCTGTTAGACACTTGTTCCACCATTGTTGCAATAGAGTTTAGACAATGTTACATCTTCTGTGAAATGTTATACTTTGTGGCATTGCCATTGAAAAATGTTTGTGTAAAACATTCTGGGCGTGCGCCCAATCTCCATGGGGGGTGATATTTATAGCCCATATGACACAATGCCTTTAACGCATTTCGCAGGTTACATCACTTCATCGGCTTCCTCGATGGTTTCAGTTTTTTTTTAATGTAATTATTTCATTTTACCTAGAAGAAGAGAAAAACTGGGATTGGTTGAGCCTATAAAAATATTTCTGTGTTTATAATTGAATCGCTTGAATGGGCGTAATAAAAGCCAAACCCTATATTATCTATGTTATTCTACCAAGCTGTACTTTGGGTCTTAACAATAGTATTTCGAGTGTTTAGTGGAATAAAAAAATCTGCATGATAAATTAGGGAACAGCAAGCTTTTGCTGTACGAATTCTAGCCTTTAAGTCTTTAGGAAATTTATTTTTCCCGAAATTTGTGCCATATCATGTTAAAGGGATCTGTTTATCCAAAGAATTATTAAAACACCTTTTCTGATCTGAAATTTAGATAAATTATACATGAAACAGAAATTATGCTGGGTGGTAGAACCGTAGCTAGATGGGTTCCACGGCAACCCAGCGCCGTCTCTTGGGGCATAATATGTTCTAAATACATGTATAGAGTGAATATAGCATATCGACAGACAAAAGGTGGGCATATATTAACAAAATGTACATACAAACACAAAGGCATATTATGAGCACGATACATGAAAATCCATCGCGACTCATTCATTAGGCGGTTCAGGTACCATATATGTTAGCGTTTGTTAAATAATATATTTATCTAGTCGCGAGTTCTTTCTCCGCGTTGTTCAATTTTGATTTATGCTGCTCTGCATGCGATACATGGAACCGAAGAATGTATTTAATAATTTATTAATCGATTCACTTCATAAATTAAAGCTTATTGATCTCTCCCTCGTTGTCCCGTATCGTTGATTTTTGTCGGTCCTCGCAAAGATTGTTGCCTTTGTAAACGTTAGAGAAAATGAGCATATATTCCAATGTAATTACCCGATAAGATATGTATAAGGTCTATAATGTGTTTATTGTGCCATCATATCCATCAAATTCACGGTAGTAACACATATGCAGCGAACATATGCATGCATGCAGCCATATCATTCGAATAAAAAATAATGACATGTAATCCAGGGCTGTGGTCTTTAAACCATATCAACCGTTTAAACGATCGTCAACGTATTAAGATTAAGTGTCCATTTGACTATTGGATAATAGTTTATGATATTGCACAGCATTTACTTAAGTGCTATCTTCCGATCTGCTGCAGCGCACGATGAAACTCTTAAATATATATGGACGTCTTGAAGATGTTATGTGAATATATGGCGTAGGGTTTTTATAAATGTTTCGTTTTTGTGTGCGCTGGCTTATTTGAAAGTTAGACGAACAGAAGCTACGTCTGACGTTTAATAAATATTATATTTGTTTGATGCATTTTGGTTCGTATATGCTTTTGTAGAAATCGTGTGCATCGTCTGTGTGCTCAGCGTGATTGAGATATTTCAAAGTAATCCACAATTCAAATATTTCCCTTCTATATTCTCAACGGGATCCAAATGCTTTTTGGGATGATGATGGCAATAAATTCATCTTTAATCTTTAAGACAGATTATGCTTAAGGTAAATCGCTTACCTTCGTAAGTATATGTTTGCATTTTTACTTCAGTTAGGAAAATGGTAAAAATAACTTTTTGATTAATCTAATGATAATAAATCAATAAAAAACTGACCTATAGTAAAACGAAAAGAAATACTTGAAAATCCCATTTTCCTTAATAAAATCTAATTAACAAAGTCATTAAAGTCACCCACACTATTTTTAGCGGCAAAAATCAATAAGTAATGGTGTTTATGGCAGTATTTCTCTATCTACAATGACAAATAATTGACACATAATGTCTTTCAGCTCATTGAATTAATGTCATAAATTGATAAGTGCGACACAAAACCTATGATTGACGTCGTTTTAATATTGTATGTGAGAAATTTTTTACGCCTCATCTTCGTTGGCAATTAATTTTAATAAACTCATTTTTATAACAACACCTTCAAGGCCGTTTCAATCATTTGTTAAATTCTTAATCGTTTACCAAAAAATCCATTAATTTTAATTGCTTATTATTAGATATCCTCACGAAAAACGTTGGAAAGATCAAAGGAAAAGACACCAAAAGCCGTTAATTCAAATATATTAGGCGCTAAATTAAATGAAACAGCGTTCTCTTACTTTATCCATATTTTCATTAAGATAAATTTACATCCAAATTAGTAATGCAGCGGCGACCAATTTCATATAACACGCGTATTTAATTATAAAAAAGGTGAAAAAGCATGGAATTTATAGCATATGAAAAGCGTTTAGGAATAATTTACTGCTAACAAGTCGAAGCGAATCGATTGTGGTTAATCAAATTTATTTTAAATGTACTGCAATTACCTTTCCACAAAATATAGAATACATTTATACGTCGCGTCGTTTGCATTTTTCGTGGATATACGAAAATTACACTAAATTAAAATGCATACACACTGCGATGTTAACCACTTGAATAAATTAACTAATTATAAAAATCATGCTCATGACATGACGGGTTAAGTAAAATGTTTGCGTATTTCGCAACCCTTTGCAAAATTAAAACAACTTCCATTTTTATTAAAAAACATGCTTTTAGATACAAAGCAACATATAACGTTGGCGTTTCCGCAAAGCTTTTACGTGCTGAGCTTACTGCGGAAAACGAGCATCTAAAATAATTACGACAACCACTTAAACCACAAACGCACAACCGCACGAGGTATGTTTAAAAGCTTTTCGCCCTCGACTACACACAATTCCACAAAACAGCTGAAATTAATTCTTCAAAACGCTAAAGTCGAGCAGCGAGCGGCCTTCTCTGCAGATTCGTACCGACCACATTTATGGTTTATGATTGAGTGATTAAAGCTTATCTCTAAAGTACCACACTTCGAGGCTTCCATTTATATTCCAGAGGTCACATTTCTTATCACCGCACTTGCTCTTCACTTTAAGAACTGGTCTCCTAAATTTTTATTATTTCTCGGAAAATCAATATTGCGTGCGATAAATTCTTTAAAAAGAAATGTTCTTGTTCGCCCTTAATTAATTAACATCATTTACCTTTCAACTTGTAATGCCTGCGTCTTAACAGATTTAAATAAGTACCGGCATTCGGGATCTTCTTGACAAAATTATAAAAGACGTGCCTTTAATTGGCTTACGGCGTTATGGTATATTAAATCGACATTCTATCATAATTAAAATGGATGTATGATTTTTTATACTCATATTTAATCTTGAGTATCTTGAGTTTTAAATTCAGATAAAACATATATACGCTTCAGATCATAATAAGACGGCATTTTACATGGCTTTCTTTAGCAAAGCTTGATGCGATTATTCTTTATTTTTATTACCGAGTTTGATAGATGGAGCTTTTATTCACTGGCAAAACAATTTTCTGTGGAAATGTGTAATGATTGATGTGAGTAAAGTGAAATTAATTTGACTAGGAGATTTGGGTCATTGCCAGAAAGTGAATGATTGGTGAACACAAAAGTAAGTTTTTGGTGACAGCCTCATGAAAGATTTGAAAAATAAGGAAACTTTGGAGATGTTTTCGTTTGAATTCAGTAGAAATCGTTACATTTTGAATAATTGATAGAAATTGTGACTTTTATGTAAATCATAAATCTTATCACATTTAAGTGAATTCTACATCATATACCAGTATATAAACTGAATTTTATTGAATGGCTAAAATGATGTATTACAGGAATTTCTTAAAAAAATTCTTGGAATATATACACGTCTCTATAGATCAAAAATAATCAACCAATGGCTCTTTACCAACTATTATCCGTTAAATTATGCTTAAATCATGTTATATCAGACAGGTAGATTACAGCAGTTGTGGTGGCTTTATTACGAATAATTACTCGACAATGATGATAATAATTATTCAAAGCTTCTCGGAAATCGCATAATATCCAAATAACTGGAATAAACTGACACTGTGTTGATTGCATTACACATATTAATATCAGCTGTTTACGGCAGCGCAATTAAATACAAATAACGACGAGCATATTATTATGCTCATCCCAATGTAATGTGCCAGGATACGACACGGCGCGTTACGATTATGTGTTATGCATATGTGGAATGAGTTGTGTAATGCAATGGCAAGATAGCAATTTAGCTGAAGCAGCATTTTAGATATTGTGGCATCTGCTTGCAAACGATTATTCCAATTACAAACAGTTGATGTCATCCACTGAATATCACATTGCATCATTAAATGTTGTTGGTGCTCGCATCAAATGCAGTGTGATGTAATGCACCACAATAGTATGCAGCTAAACGTATGATAAAACCTCATATATCTGCATAAAGGGTATGGGTATGGCAATAAAATTCTTGCACATAATCATGACGTGCTATTTACCATGCGCAGCACTTTGTCAGCTATTTTTTTATCAGCGTGAATAAGTCATATGTAAGTCACTTAACACCCTTCATTGTACAAGAAGTCACATGCATTTTAACATTGCTGGCGTAAGAACACAAGTCTCGAGGCTGCCGCTACAAAATGACGATGTCGAAACAATCTTTGAACACCACGGGATGCTGGACCACCCGATGGTTCCTGTGAATATGAGAAAAACAAAATATTAATATATTTTTCTTTTTTGGCACGTTTTTTATTTTTGTTATTTTTATCTTTACCTTTAAAATTCTATTTACTTATCACATTTTCACAGTATGACCAAGTTGCGAACAAACTGCAGAGTTTATTAGGCATTGGATGCAATTGGTTCCACAAATGTAAGATGCGCTTCGTAGGAAATTATCAGAAGATTCACAGAACGCGAATCACGAGCAACACGTTTTCCTTACTGACTGCTTTAAGTTACCCATTCAGTTGACTCCATTGTTGTATTCGAGCAGTTATATGCAGTAATCTGATTTCATAAATATATTACTTCATTTTCTGTATAGCTTCCCTTTGCGGCCATTTCCTCATCTTCAGCATATTTTGCTGCTTTTCCTTGGCACATGCTAAGTACTCAAGATTGAAATCATAATTCGCATAAGCGGCGAACTCAATTGGCCGAGTGAATTATTTTTTCTCACGATTTCTGCCATGGAATGTCATTAGTTTAACAACTGTGTGCCATGCCGGCAGTTTACTGGAATGATATCCGAATTGGTATGGCTTTTCAGCTAATTACCACAATGTGATGCGGAAAATGTTGTAAGCTTAGATTTTTGCGATATAAATAAATTATTTGCCCGGAAAATGTTATATAAAATGAGTTATTAATTTGTGTGATTCGGCTCAGAATAATGTGGAAATTGGAATTTATTTGGGATATTGTCAGAGAGTTTTTATGTTACAATTTTTTTTCTTGTATTTGCAGATACTAATTTTCAATGAATCAGATGTGAGAAGATTAAGGGATGATTTACACCCAAGCTAGATTGTGCGAAATGATAGTAACCATAAACTATTCAATCAATATCCGCATGAGGTAAGTGAAATTAGTTTGTAATAGCAATTATTATTAGTCAACTCTCTCTCTTTTATAAAACAATTAAGTAAACGATGAAAATATTGTAGGAAAAGGCTATTAAGTTAAATAAGCAATACGTTTACTTTCTTGTGTATCAAAAGGTTAGCCATAATGGCATTATTGATTCAATTAAGTTATTGGTTATTCACTTTTTTGCACGTCGCGTCGCGTCGTTGAGCGACAGGAAATCGCTATCCCACACAATCTTGTGACCCCTCTAATGGGGTGTAATTGCATTTTATACGAACATCAGCCAGTTCCACACATTGACCAATCTTTCATAAACAAAGAAAGAAAAGTCCGCAGATGGTTATTGGCTGCCCTACTTCCACCGCATTACAGCGAATGCCTTAATTGAAGAAAAATTGAATTGAGAAAGGGCCGTGAGCTAAGACTGTAGAAACGTAATTAGTTCGTGGACCGTGACTAATTTCGACTAATGTCTTAATGCATTTTGTGGGCAGCTTTGTCATGACCTTGCTCTGGCGAAAAGAGAATTCCTATATCCGTCGCCTAAAATATTTCGTTTAAAAAAAAAAGCAGCATCTAATTGCCTATTGGTGAGATTAAGAGGCATTGTCAAAAAATTACGGTACGATTAATCGCGTGTGACTTTAATACAGATTGAGACACTGATAATCGAATGCTGACTGGATGCTCAAGACGGACGCACTGACTTGATAAACATGTATGAATCAATAATATTCATTCAACATTCCCCTATGGAATTTGTTCGTTCTCGCATGAGATTATTAGTATAGAAAATAATGTGCCAACACTTTATACTTGTCAAAGATGATATTCAATACATTAAAGTCGCATAAATATGTAATTATGCTGATATTTTCATTCAATCATGTGCCATATTTTACAGTTCATTCACTCTTGCATTTTTTTTTTTTTTGCTTTAAAGAAGATGTTATAATATTTTCTCGGTTATGTGCGCTTTACGGAATCCAATTTAATTAATTAATACGCCACTAAACCTAATGAAACGAGGGAGAGACTTTAGAGGAGGAGAAGCCAAAGGCAGAACCTATAATGGAGACAGCATTTTATACCGCGGTTTAAAACTGGTAAGGTCATGGAATGATGTCAATCGCGTTTGTTGTTTTAAATACATTCGTTTTTCCTTCTTTTTTTTTGTTCTGTTTTTATATTAATTCTCTCCAGCAGCTGTGTATTAGACAAGCAAAGATGTAATGTACATCTTGCGACGAGCAAGACAGCCTGCTGGTTAATGGTTTGGGATTAAATCATACTGAGCTGCTTCTGGGCAACTTTTAATGTCCGCTTTGAACGATTATGAGCAAATTCAGTTTAAATGAACGTCTATAAGTGCTGAGATTTTATAACTTTGGTTTGGTGATAAATTTCAATTGTGTCGTTTACGAAATTGCTGAGAGCGTTTTTGCGATTTATGTGGATTGCCGTATGTCTTCATTTGTTTGTCTTAACTCCCAAAATGTGTTACAGTTTTCGGTAAAATTTTATTTTGCGTCAAAACAGTAGCAATTTAAGTTAATTTTTACGCAAAAATTCTCATGAATTTCAATAAATTATTACTCATGTAGTGTTATTTTCAACAACTAATGAATCATGGTATGGTAATCCAAAAGTTAAATTTTAGCACCTTTTGTGCACTTACTAACCTCTTACATGTTACTTAAAGGCCATTGAAAAACAGTTAAAATTTGTTTTGCAAAATTACACAGTCTCTTCACTGTCCTCCATCGCCGGTCTGAATAATGATAGCCTAGTATGCATTCTATTTAATGCTGATTGCACCTTAAATCACAGAAGATCGTGTTTTTATTTGAAAATACATCGTCTACACCGACCGCCATTCAAAGTGATTTATTTTATTAGGCCATTTAAATTTTACTCATATTGACATTATGCTGAAGAAATTAAGTATGTCGTAACAATAATTTATGTAGGCGCGATCTTAAACACGAACTAATGTACAGGCGATCGAATGAATCGCGTACACATACGCGGATAAGCCGAGTATATTTAGTGTAAAATTGCTTGACTGCATGTTTAATTGATGTTTTAATTGAAAGCGTTAAATGTCTTTACGTGTGGGTAGAAAGAAAAACTCTTAAGTGCATGTCAATTAATTGATTTTTACTGTTTCATTGACAGTGACCTTCTACGTGATATGAAACGAGAAGATGTAGCTCGAAGCGTTTAATACGTGCGGTTTTAAGTGTCACTTCGATAATTATATGCATCCCCTAGGAACGGGTGGACTGGAATATAACTCAAACAAGCACTAGGGGTAGTTACTGTCAACCCTTTTATTTTGAGAAGTAATAATGTCCATGGGGAATAGGGGAAAGTAAACTCGAAATATGATACTGTACAATATGGATATGTGAGATGAGTAAAGAGGGATGCATATTCATATCCTAATTGCCTTAATTGTATTTAAAAAGGTGGCTGCAATCGACGAAAAAAACGGCCCGCATTTATTTGTTCTGCTTTCAAGGACTGAGTGTTTTTGGCCATTATACCTCATTTAAAATATTAAACTGGCTTTTATTTAACGCTGGCTTCAATTTCTTTTTCGTTAATTTTTTTTGGACTAACCTTCAAATTGACAATATATTTATTAGTCATCTTCTTGTTGGGGAGTTTATCAATGGAATACAAAAACGCATCTGCCTGTTATCAAAAAATAAAGAAACCGGCTTAATAGAAATGCTGGCATTTGCACATTTAAGGCTGTATTCAATTTGTCCGAAAAATGCTTCAGTCGATAATCCTGTTTTGAAAAGGGACTCCAGATCAATAACATTTATCCCTTACCCATTGTATTGCAACATACTTGATTCTATTGTATTTATTAAATTGATTTTGCTAATATTCCATGTTTATCTTCACCTGAACACAAAATTATTGTTTGGTTATTCTGAAGAGCGTGAAATTTCCGATTTCATTTTTAGCGTAATCACTTTTTACATATTTGAAAAGGAGCATACATAAACCAGATTTTGACAAAGAATTATGGCCAATCGAATACATTTTACATGTTCTCATTTCTTTTATGGGAACAACATCTTAAATGCCTGCATTAAACAACGCGAGGAAAACAAATCCCATCACAAAAGTATACATTTCAGATAATTTATCATGTGTGGAGAAGATTTGGTACATGCGCTTTTTTCCTTCACTTTGCATATGTAACTTTCAGTCGCGTTTTCAATTTATTTACTCAAGTATGCTCGTGTTATGAAATAATGTAATATGCATCCTAGACTCGTCTGCTTTAGGCTCTGTGGGCACATAGATGAAATATTGAATGCATTCTGTATTGGATATGTTGGTGTGTCTCGTATGCGCGCGATGGAACTCAGTGAATGCACATTGCACACTGCACACTGCACATTGCCGACGAAATGTGGCGAAGAAAACGTGAAACTAGACAATGAGACAATAATTGTAATTCAATACATCAACTATGTGAACAAGTGGAATGGGTTGGACTACTTTGCCGTCACAACAATGACAAACTTCGTATATTATGGAACACTTCCTTGTTATCAATTCATGCACTATTATTCATTAGACGATGTGCACTTGTGCCGTTACTCATTCGACGTCAATGTGTTTGTGCATTATTGTGGAGCTGTGGCAAAGTTGCAATTTAATATTGTTGGGATTGAGTTGTTGTGGATTTGAATACCAGAATATGTGGTTTCATATATTGCACAACAATTAACTTTTATTTATTACTATTCTTTTTATAAATAAGTTTATTTAACAGAAATGCACTTAATGTCAAAAAATTCCTCTTGTGGAATATTTTTATGCCCAAATTAAATCAACTTGAACTTGAACCTAACATTTTACTTCTTTTTAATCGAAGTTGAAATTCAACACCATATAAAAACCCGAAGAATTCTTCACCACTTGACAATCTGATTACTTAAAATAACTTCAAAATACTTATCTTTTTAGTACGACTTCATTAAGTTTTTATCTTCAATTTGTTTTAAATTAATAGTAACCGACACGCTCAGCATAATAAAGTCAAAATTCTGTCACTTATCCAAAACTAAAACATGCGACCAACATTAATGATCGCATACTATTCCAAATAAAATGTAATTATGCATTATAATGAAAATTAAACTAGTTTGACTCACCATAAACGACCAACTGCATTCACATTCTGTCCGATAAAACACCACAAATTTTAATGCAACGCCTTAATTGCGTAAAATTTTAATGATCTCACTCTCTCTCTATCAGCATACACAAACTCGCGTATATGTCATATATGATGGCATGTGGATTGCGTGAACTGTGTGGAATGAGTGGTCCCTTTTCGGACAGCTCCCTCCACATCTTTGTGTGTTGCGTTTCACTTCCTATCCTCACCAGACGGGCGATTTTACTGCATGCATGTGACTAAGGCCCTTTTAATTTATTTCACTGCATTTAATTGATTTTTATTGCCAGCAATAGCATTTTCTGGCTCATCATGCTCTTCTTCTTTTAAGTATGCATGGATGATGTACGAATGTTCACTTTTGGATCGCAAGCTTGTCGAATAAAACATTTCTAATCATTAACATAGTTCCAGAATGAAGCAGTAAATACATGATGTGAGCATAATTTCGCTGCTTTTATTACTTTTTCATGTATTAGTATTAATTAAATATTGTTGTAAATGTGGCGGTCTTTTGTTATGCTCGCGTATATAATTTGCTGTAAATGCTAAGCCATTGCATTTAATTTAAATTAATGTTGGAAATTATGGGCCTTTTATGTTACTTCTCGTTAGACTTTTATTTTGCAAAGATCAACGTTTTTTCATTGCATTTTTCGCATAAAAAAATGCTGTTTACATTAAAAACGATTAATAAAATAATTTGTTGTCGTTTTACGTATAATGTTGAGATATATTTAATAGGTATATACACAATATTTAAAGTAAATATTGTAAAATCTAATATAAATCTTTAATACTTAATATAGGTATATGAATTCTTTAATATGGTTAATGTCAAATAAATTGCGCTGCTTCCACTCTTAAAAATTGAAGCTCATCATAATTTAAATGCAATAACGTGAATAATTTATTTTTAAAAATCTAATCATCAGAAAAACGCGCAAAAAATTTAATTTACCTGCAACACTAAAGTACTCCCACGTTAATTTAATTTTGGAAAACCATGACTAATTTTAAATACCATCAAATAACTTTGAGCATTATTTTCGTATAATAAATTTAAAATTCGTGTATTATAATTGACGACACAAGCGCCGAAAATTTCCATCCACCAAAGTTGTTCACATCATGTGATCAGAATGTGGATGCTTTTAATTAAAAGTGACTCTGTTTTGTGTTTACATTTACCTTATACATTAAACATCAACACCCAAAGTACAACTTTGTGAGAGTATTTAGGTGTACAAACTTATTTTGTGGCAATTATTCAGGCACATAAGCGTTTTAAGTAAGGGAAATGTTAAAAGTCCTAAGTATCGCGCGTTCGAAGACGGCACGAAAATCAACAGACATAAAAAAACTTCGATTAGTTGCGCTTGCGGCATCCATAGTATTAAGACGATGATGTTTTCTCTCAATATAGTTAGATGCGAAGAATAGCGAAGAAACAACTTCACCATGGATAGGAATTTCCTTAAACAATTCGAAAAAACGTTAACTTACTAGAAGTCTTCCTGCTTCTAATTTCGATTCATTTGGGTACTAATCAAATTCTAATTGTAATTCTGTTAATTAATTAGCAAACAAAGTCACTCTATACGTTCCAGAATAACACGATTAGCACCTTGTTCCGTCGATCTGTTTAATGATCAATTATTGTATGCTAACGTTCAACTTCAAAGGCTCTATCATTACACTCGAATATATGTCGGCAATGTTCCAAGTAATAATCGTGAACCGTTTGAGTACCGTGCTTTCATAGGGATGGCATGATGAGCATATTATGCAGATTTGGCATGGGGTTGGTTTAGTTTTCATTGAGGTTTATTGTGGTCGGCATTTAATTCCAAAATGCCGTCGATACACACTTAATCGTGCCATGAGCATTATGTTGAGCGGTTGGTTGAACTCGAAGGCGCAACATTCTTCATTAGAGCGTCTTGGCGCGGCGCGGCCTCTGGCTGGACGGGAGGCACGGAAATTGTTACAGTGGATTTAGGCTGCTGGGTTACACGTTGTTTAGCAAAGAAAGAAATAAAAGTTCACAGCAAAACATCTCTCAGTACATATTCATTAAGGTCTTGCAAACAAGTTTAATTAAATTAAAATGAGATTATGCTCGGTGGTGGTGCATGGTTGCCGGATGGAATGCTTCTTGTTAACTGTGACTAGGTCAAGCTGGATTTCTAGATATTGTACTTGCACACAAAGTAAGTGCTGTCCAAGCATTGTATATTTTACGAGGATAAACATAGCTAATTGCGGTTGAATTCGTTAACCCCAAGTTAAATCGAAGTACATGCGAAGTAAATGAAGAATGTGCGGAATTTTGTCGCTCCAAGAATGATTTTTATAGTTTTAAAGGAAAGTTAAAGAAAGTAATTGGTTTTCAGTGAGATTTACGTTTACGAAAATTAGCAACGACCACGCGAATAAAATCTTTTACAAATCTAATTAATTTTAATACATCTTGTGTGGCCGTCGTGTTTGTTACTAGAAAATTTCGTTAGGAAAAGAAAAAGGCATAGGAAAAAAATCGGCTATTGAAGATTGACCATATCAGTTGGATTATGGGTAGACAAGACGTCTTCCTAATAATAGAAATGTAAAGCATCGTACATGATTAATTGATCTTTAATCTATGTGGAATTATCATGTTGGGATGCTTATAACGCAGCAAGCATAATGTAAATGCGAGAATCATTATATTGAGTGTTGAATAAATATGCTGAGTCGTGAACTGCGGTGGAAATTTTCGCGATAGCATCAGTTGACCAGAATGTTATTCCAAAAATGGATCGCAAGATGCTGTGGCGTTCGCATTGTTCGT